>PISX010014532.1:0-52687 GCA_004024625.1 Mellivora capensis
GCATTAAATGTGTAGATTGCTTTAGGTAGCATAGACATTTTCACAATATTTGTTCTTCCAATCCAGGAGCATGGAACATTTTTCCATTTCTTTGTGTCTTCCTCAATTTCTTTCATGAGTACTTTATAGTTTTCTGAGTATAGATTTTTAGCCTCTTTGGTTAGGTTTGTTCCTAGGTATCTTATAGTTTTGGGTGCAACTGTAAATGGGATTGACTCCTTAATTTCTCTTTCTTCTGTCTTGTTGTTGGTGTAGAGAAATGCAACTGATTTCTGTGCATTGATTTTATATCCTGACACTTTACTAAATTCCATGTGACTTTTCTTTTGCTGATACGTCCTCCAGTGGTAAAGACCCTGAGCAGTGAAGACTGGAAACAAAACAAAGGAAAGGAAAAGGCATCTTGGGTGAATCCCATAGAATTGTGACCATGAGAGTTCATTTGAATGTCACTAATACTGGACCAGACTTAAGTGTACTTTATGTCCAGCCATGAAAATAGCTTTGCTAAAAAATAGTTATACCATAGCAAGAATAAATGGGGACTATTTAAGCTACTCAGTGAATAAATTATTACTAAACACTGTGGACAGACACTATGAGGGTAACCAGTGTTCCTCGCCTCTTATCATGTTTAATATTGTTAGGTCCCCCAGTAATGGGTCCATGGTCAAAGGAGCGAGACTGATACAAAGCAAAGATCAAGCAAAGCTTTATTTGGCGCCAAGCATCAAGAATCAAACCGACCGTCAAACAGACCAGTCGGGGCCACCCCTTATAGAGAGGGCGACCTCTCTCTGCTTCACAGACTAGCTTTTAAGGGCAAAGGCCATGTGGTTGGGCCTGGCCATGCAGGTGGCCAATGAAATTGTAATGCACAGAGAAAGCTGCACAGTCATGTTAGGTCACACATAAGTGACCAATTGAATTACAATTTACCCTAGTAGATATTTGAATTAGCCTATCACCTTGGTCAGAATTGGCGTCCAAAAGACTCCCAAAGGGCGGGGCCCATACTCCTTGGTAACTAGGGAGACAGTATGCACCCCCCCACTGATTGGATGTCTCCACCTGGCCTGACTCACCCTTGTATTTGGGCTTTGTTACCTGTGACTGGTTTCCAGGACTTGTTTTTAAGTAAGTCCCCTGGGGGAAAGGGGAGCAGGGACAGTTTAAGGGTTAAACAACAAGGTTATTGTTTAACTGGATGGAAGCGCTCTGGCTAAATAGGTCCTTACAAATATATAGAGCTCCCTGACAATTTTTGTGAGTTTATTGTATCCATGTTATATTTTTTTCTATAATTGGTTTTCCTTTAAGTTAGTTTGGATCCATGGTGCATTATTGTACAGTTCTTCCTCCCTAGGTAAATTGACTATAGAGTAGAAGTAGTCCAAGCAAAACTATTAAAACTATTCCTTTTTAAAAAAAAAAAAAGATTTTATTTACTTTTATTTTAGAGAGAGAGTGGGAGGCAGGGCAGAGAGAGAGGGAGACAAGCAGAATCCATGCTGAGTAGGGAGCCTGACATGGGGCTCGATCCCAGGATCCTGAGATCATATGACCTGAGCTGAAACTAGGAGTTGGACACTCAACAACAAGCCACCCAGGCACCCCCAAAACAATTAAGTTTTAAAACAGTGCTTTGAGATGCACAAGTTTACTCGGAACTGAGGATAGCTTGGCATATATTTATTGATCACTTGTTTTTTTAGGTGATTTTCCTGCTTTTTTCCAAACAAGATGAGTAATTTACATTTCAAATATACATACCTATATATATCATCTTTACAGATACAGATATAAAAATATAGATAGATATGGATATAGATATTTGATAGAGGAGGTAGCTGGTAAAAATTCTTGAAGTTGCCTCTTTCCTAGCTATTGAATGAGGAATTTTGATTACCAAGATACAATATGAATTCTAGGAAATTAGGTTGATATTTGAGCTGTTGATGTGTTCTGTATGCTTTTGAAAATCTTTCCCCTCCTCTTTTTCTTCTGTTGTTGCTTTTCAATACACCTTATTCTTTTTCCCTTGTTTTCCTATACATTGAAATTCATTTTAATTGTGTTTTCAAAAAGTGACTGAATGCAGTGTTACTGCTTTATCTCAAAGTTACAGCTTTTAAAGTCTACTCAATCACTTCACATAGAAGATGCCAACATAAAAAAAGAGAGATGCCAGCATATATCTATTTTTTAAAAGCACATATCGAGTGGAACTGATGTAAATGCAACAACAATAAAGCAAGATTGGTCTCTACTCTCCAGAGACTATAATTCAAAAGGCGGTTGACTTTCTTTGCTGGGGTTGACAGGCTCTTCTCAGACTACTTGAATACATTTGGGTATTAATATGCTTCCTGTCTATTTAGAGAGAATTATTGTTCTATCTGCCTTGGGAGACTGTTGTATTTCCAGATTTAACTCAACACAATATGATGGGCCCCAACTTTTGAGTAAAGCATGACTTGATACAGTGAGTTCGTGCTTAGCTGCCTCTCTGAGCAACACACCACAGGTATACAAAGATACCTAAGAAGTGTCTTCTGTAAGCCTCAAGACACTTAGCCCCACAAGAGGAGACGCACAATAGAATTGGCTGGGATTGTGCCATTTTTCCAAAGTTCCTGGAGGGCAGATGTGGTCTGAGGGAGGTGGAGAGGCTCATGTCCACTGACCACCTACAGGACTCGGCATACATCTTCGCCTTCATTTCCACAACGCCACACCATCTGGATGGCATGACCCTCATTTGACCAATGAGGAAACTGAAGATCAGAGAAGTTAAATCTTTCCCTCAAAGTCATTCTGCCATTTGTGTCAATATAACCATGCCTGGTGCATAGTGTGCTCTCCTGTGAATGGTGTTGAAAGTGGAGTGAATCTTTCAGGGAAGCAATTTTCCTCACGCATCGAGAGCCTCAAAAAAGTGTATGTTTTTTGAATCAACAATTTCATTTCTAGGAATTGTCAGAGATGTAGATAAAGATCGTGTCTTTGTGTGTGTGTGTAAATGCAATAAGGTAACTGCAACCTCATTTCAAAAAGCAAAACTTTGGGGAACATACCCAGTATTCACAGGAAGAGAGTCAAATAAATTACAGAATACAACAGTATTTTTGAAGAATATTTTTTATGACACAGTGTAGTGCCCACAATACAATGTGGACTAAATGTATATGGTGTGGTCTCTGCCATGTTTTAGAAAACCATATACAGAAAAATTACTAGAATAAAATGTACCATAAATATACATTGTGCTTATCTCTAAACAATTGGCTATTACAGATTTTATCACTTTTTTATAGTAACGTGTATTCTAAATTTTCTACAGTACGTTTTTTTTAACTTCTAATGATAGGATATTTTGTTTTGCATCGTGATTTTTAGGGGATGCATGAGGAACTACTGCCCTGAGGTCTTCTTCCACACAGTTAATACAGACTGTGTCATTAATCTCATACAAGAAAATTCCCTTGGAGAACCCATTTAACACAATGAGGGAGAGAACTGGCTCTAGAGGTGGGCTTCCTGGGTTCAAAATTTAGCTGTGCTATTTCTTTACTGCGTGATCGTTGGCACATTGCTAAGCCTCTCTCTTGATGTTGGTGCTCCCAGAAATAGAAGTGGGACTGTGTACTGCCCATCACATAAGGTGGTTGTGAGAGGCAAGTTTAGTAAGTGCCTAAAACATAGCAAGTGTTCAGGAAACTGTTATTTTTACATTGGCTTTATTTATTAAGCTATTTAATGTCGGTTACTTTTATAACTTACAGTTGTTTGTTTTAAGGCTAGTAACAACAGATTCTTTATCAACTTCTCCCCTTGCCTTTTACTATAGCAAATGCATTCCCCTCTTTACATTTTGGGGTTTTTTGTTGTTGTTGTTTAAGATTTATTTATTTACTTAAGGGAAAGAGAGAACAGGAGGGGCAGAGGGAGACGGAGAAAGAATTTGAAGCAGACTCCATGCAGAGCACAGAGCCTGACATGGGGCCCAGTCTCACAATCCTGAGATCATGACCTGAACCAAAACCAAGAGTCTGTCACTTAACCAGCTGTGCCACCCAGGCGCCCCTACATTTTGTTTTTTATTTAACTCCACTGGATTCCTGGCACAATTGCTAAATGAGATAGTTAACTCCATTAGACACAAACTAATCCCTTAGTCACTTGGCAAGTTTAGAATTTCAGTAACTTGTCAGATCTTGTGACAGCATCAGTTATGTGTCCAACCCACTGCCAAGCCATGAAGAAATCATAGAAAGGATGATACATACTTCCTACCTCTCAACCAACATTTATGATCTGCTTTGTGCCATGGATCAGGAATACAGAAATGAAAAAAACATGGTCCATGCCCTCAAGGAGTTTACCCTAGATAGCCAACATTACATGCATGAAGTCAATGCACCATTATAGGATTTTTTTTTTAATTTTTATTTTATTAGAGTGCATCTGCACAGGGAGGGGCAGAAGGAGAAGGAGGGAGAGACCTCAAGCAGATTTCCCTTGGAGCATGGAGCCCAGTGAGGGACTCAATCTCATAACCCCGAGCTCATGACCTAGGCCAAAATCAAGAGTCAGTTGCTTAACCAACTGAGCCACCCAGGCGCCCTGTAAATGCACCATTTGAAATAGACACAAGATAATGTGTGTGTTAGCAGCAGCCAGGCTATAGGGTGGGGTAGACATGACAAGGTTCCCTAAGAGGGAGTTTGAAGTGTATTGATGGAGCCACTTTAGGAAGGCTAAGATGAGAAGCAGGGTTCCAGGCCGAGATAACAATGTAAAGGCATATAAGTAAAAGAAACCTGACACATCTGTACAAATAAAGGTAATTTGGCAAGGCATAAGAGATGAGCTGAGAGAAAAGGCAGAAGTCTCAATTTAAAAAAAAAAAAAAAAAGACGTCTCAGTTTTATCTTGAGTGGGGAGATGGTAACAGATTCACCTTTTTAAAAGTTTAGTATGAAAGTGTGGAAGATGAACCCAAAAAAAGGTATGGAGACAGCTAGACAAAAGGCTATTGCTAGAACTCTGAGAGCAGGAGGAACTAGGTCAACACAGAAACAATGAAGATGGTGAAGAGAACAAAGTAGAGAGCTATGTAGAAGGAGAGATTTTAGCTATACAGGGTAAAAGGGAGGATATAGACTGGACCACCAGATTTCTGAATTGAGGAGCTGGGCAGATAGTGTGGGTTGTTCACTGAGCTGGGGACCCCAAAGGAAAAGTAGGTGGGAAGGGAAAGACAGTGGGGTTAGGTTTAGACGTAATGAATTCCAGGTGACCTTGGGTCACTGGAGTTGTCAAGTAAGAAAACATACAGGTCCAGACCTTAGCAGCACAACCTAGTGAAAGATGGAATTCAGTCGTGCCAGGAGTTGAGTAAATTGATCTATGGAGAGTCTATAGATGAAAGAGAGAAGAGGGCCAAGGATAGAAGCCCAGAACTGCAGCTTTAGCAAGATCTCAGAGAGAAGGAAGTAAGCAAGCAAGAGACCTGAGTAAAGAGGAGAAAGAGTCAAGATTTAGGGAATGGCCAATATAATGAAATGGTGACCTTGGGGAAATTATCACCTGGCTGGAAAGTCACTGCATCTACCGGTGAAGAAATGAGGTAGAAAAGTTGCCTATGAATGTCTTTGAGTAAGTGCCTACGAAGGATATAGACAGTTCTTACAGAGTTGAGGGGAAGGAGGGTGTGGAGTTGACCTGAAGCTTGACAAAGATGATAAGACTTCATTCACTGAGACTGAAATATGGTTAGAATTAAAACCAAGAGAGAGAGGTCATTTCAACCAAGGCCCTGAGATTTGTTCAAATTCATCCTCATGTCTGAAAAGAACTGGAGGTGGATTTTCTATTGATTGTGGTAACCACTGTCATCTTTGAATACTGAAGACAGCATTTGGTTCTCTCTTAGTAATAATGTCCATTGGCTAAACAGTATCATATAACACTGGATGCAGTGTTACCTGATATCCTGTACAAGATTCAGGAAGTCATGACAAGAAACAATATGGCTTATTCCAAAAACACAGAGGCGTCTAACTTGGAGGACATGAGGGTCAATTTTGATGGGAAAAGACAAGTCCTAGTTATATACCCTCCTAATTTTATGGTAGCTTATTCTAAAATCCCTTGGTTTAATACAGCTATTCCTGGCTGTGAAGTCGCAGATTCCCTGCCCCATATTTTCCCTAGCCTCTGGTGGCTAAGCTGTGGGTATGTGAAAGGAAGCATGAAAGGGAGGAAATTTTAGTGTGTTCCGCCCACTCCTTTGCCCCTTCCAGTCCTTTCCATCTTCCTGTTCCATCCCACTGGCCTCTTTCTTCCCAAGACCACTTGATTTACAATACGGCATGGGTACTAACTCTTCATTGACCAAGAGGAATACCTTAAGGACAGAAATAGTCGGGCATTACCTTGGGAAACAACCTGTCAAAATCTGTCTCCGCTAGTCTGCTCACAATTCTGTCTTCTTGTCTTGCTTCCCACAACCTACATCATATCTGCAAAGAGGAAGCTACAGAATAAAGAAAAGTCATTGAAAAATCAGGTGCATGCTGCCCATGCCACTTCCTTAGGGATATGATCTTGTGCAAGCCCCTTAACCTCAACTAGTCTCGGTCTTCTCAGGAGAATTTGTGTGACAGTCAAATGAGATAGTATTTGTCAAGGTGCTTAAGATTGCAAAATACTGTTCACATCTTAGGGAATGGTCTAACATGGGCTATCATCATAGTCACAAATATGATGTGAAAAAAGTGGGGCCAAGATTTCTCCTCCTCCTCCACCTGTTCTAAAGACCTAGACCTTCCATTCCAATCCTTATATTCAACCAGTTTCCTCCAGAGCCTCATCTCTGTTAGTCCCTATTAGTCTGTGTTGATTTATCTTGGCTCATGCAGTGCTTAATACAACTGAATAATACTAAGTTATCCCCATTCTCCTCCCCTTAGCACATAGTAGAAGCCCTTAAAATCTATTCTTAAAGAAGAAAAATGGGAAACAATTTACAAGTCCTTTGTAGGCACCAGGCACTTTCTTTGCCTGAAATTCTGTTCCACAAACCACAGACTTTTCCCACAGAGGAGAAATTAGGAAGCCTTTACAGCTGAAACCAAAGGAAATTATATTTCTATTAAAAGCTGTCTATGGCTATGCATCTATCCCAAGTACAAAGTTAAATGATGTAATAAACTTACTCAAAGACGTAAGGCTATTACCTAAAATGCTATTAAATATCTTTCACTCAATGTTAACAAAATACAGCTATAAATTTTCTTGGGTTGTGATTTTGCAAGTTGCTTGTTCTCAGTGGGTTATGCATCCACTGTTGAATTCTGTATTTCCATCCTGGCAAATGGGATGTCAGGGATACATAATCCTTTGAAATGTGGTGGTTTTCAACTTTCTCATGAATCTGGAAGTGCTCAGTTCCTTCTAAGGCTGGTTTCTGTCACCATTTTCTACCTCCTGGCTAAGTGCAGTTTTGAGGCTCCATATTTCATAACTGGAGATCAGAGCCAAGAAGGCCCAGCCAACCAAGCCATGGCTCAAGATTCAAGGTTGAGAGCTGGCACATCTCCTCTGAACTCTGAGACTGATTCACAGCTTCTCATAAGAAGCCCTGCCTCTAAGGATGACAGGGTAAAATGGAAGGGAGGAGTTGAAAGAAATAGAGAGCATTCTCTCTGGAAAAGTTCTGCTCCCCCTTTTCTGGTGGGTTTTCACTTAAACCCCAGGTGAAGAGGAAATGTCCATAAGACCCAAATATATAAATTGTATAAATTTATTAGGATTTCCATTTGCTTTTGCAAGCCCAGTCCTAAATCCAAATAGCCTGTCCCTTGGACCCTTGGACCCTCACCGGACAGAATGGCAGGAGAATGGTCTTGAGGGCTACGTCAATGAAAGGGATGTCAGAGAAGACATTGGCATCTGCCCGAGTCCTGCGGGCTGTGGGTCCTCTTCTTACACATGCGCAGTCAGACAAGCTCAGAAGAAATGTTGACGGATTCCTAGGTACCCAAGGCTTCTCTGGGGGGCCCCCCTTGCCCTTGCAGGTGCCCAGCCCTCACAGGCTCTGTCGCCAGAGGTTAGCCCCAGCAGCCTCTGATGCTCTTGCTATGCTTCTTCAGGAAACAGCATCCTCCATTCGGCGGCCGACAGCGTGACCAGCGCCGTACAGAAAGCCAGCCAGGCCTTGAACGAGCGCGGGGAGCGGTTAGGCCGAGCAGAGGAGAAGACGGAAGACATGAAGAACAGCGCTCAGCAGTTCGCGGAGACTGCACACAAGGTGGGTCGCTCAGGGGCACGGAGGTCTCCACCCCCGGGGACTCGGGGAGCTTTGGCTCCAAGAAACTTTTTTTGGTGCATTTCCCATGGTGGGAGATATAAAATCAAGCCCCCCCCCCCCATACATCCTGCTGCTTAGTAAGTACCAGAATCGTAAAATATTTCTTCTTGTGCCCATTTCTTCATTTCTCTCCTTGATAATGTCTTTCTCTCTCTGACCATGGATCTGGATCTTTGGGAAATGCAGACCATCCTTAGTTCCTGCCCAGAATTTTAAGGCTCAAGTTTCAGGGAAGAGAATGGGGGTGGAAGAAGTCAGATCCACGAATATCCCTCCCACTGTGGCCAATGCTTGATAAAGGACTTGGGTCTGTCGGTGCGTACTTTAGCTTGCCATCCTTTTCCAGTCACGGTCATGAACCCAGCATCCTGTGTTCTTATCTTTTTGCTGTATGAAAAGCAAGTTCTAGTCCCCCAACACCCAGAGTACCTCAGGGCTGCTTGCCCCTCTGCAGGGGGGCTTGGATCTCGAAGGCTGCCCTGACTCCTGCAGAGCTGTCCACGGGGCTCCTACCTGCTCTGAATCTGGGTCATGGCATTTCCCACGTGACCACAGGCACACACGTGTACTTTCACATGCTCCCGAAGAATGTGCCTTTCAGAAGGGGAAAGGGTAGTTTTTATTGGCAGCCAGCTCTCTGAGGCAGTCACAAACCAAAGGAAGAAGCAGCTTTGTTAGGTGATAAAGAGGATTTATGACTGATCTTGTGCTTCAAGTCAAAGAGCAGTTGTCTGGCTAGGGATTGGAATTTAGGTTTCCAGGAACAACCCCGGCTGATAACTGTTGGCATCTGCGACTCACAATCCGGCCTCCCAGATAGGCTTTTCAGGTGACCTTTGGGGAAAAAATTAACTTACTTCAACAGAAAATCCCAGCTCTGCTGAAGAATCAAGAATAGAACCACCGGAAAAGTGACAATGAGAAAGGTCTCCCCAGCTGAGGCTAGCTGGCCTCTCCCAGGGGCTCATTCCCAGGGCGAACTATGGATCTGAACCCCCAGGGGATGCTTCCTGCCTTCCTGTCCTGCCCCCCCTGCACAGATCTGTCTCCTTGTGTCATCAGCTCTCTGTCCTGTCAGGGTCTTATCACACCCCTGCCTCCAGGGCCCATGTGGGCTTCCCTGGAGAAGACCTGGCCAGATCTGGCTGAAAATCCAGTTGGCCCTGCTCGAGGGCAGACGCTTGCTCACCACATGTCATGGAAAGAGGGAGCTCAGACTTAAAATTTCCATAAGGTACATATTTAAGGTTCCTTCTCCAGCCTTTGTGAGACAGAAATAAGGATGAGATGGAAACACTAGAATTCCCACCCTGGCTTCATTTATAACCACAGCAAATGTTGTGACTGGCGGAGGGGCGGTAGTGGAAGTCTGGAGAAACATTCAGAGTGTTGATTTGGGGAAGGGAAGGCTAAAGGGAGTTATTTTTTAATTATCTTCAAGTCTTGGGGGGATGGGTAATAGTACAGGCAGTTTGAACCTTGCCATACAAAACAGAGCATTCAGCAGCGCCTGATAAGACTCTGCTAAAACCAGACTTTAGGTGAATGATGAGATCGTGAGCCAGGTTACCAAGGAAGTCTGTGAAATCGTTCTTACTAAGGCGGAGTAGACAATACCTGGAGGTCACCCATGTGGGCGTCCCCCTCGGAGGCGGTTGTACAAACACTGGGTTGGATAACCTGGCCAGATGGCCGTGATTCTTGGCCCCAGTTGCCCTGTTTCCCTGATGTTGTGGCCAAGTGTGCTGGGTGCGTGGGAAGGGAGTCTGGTGTGGTTAGCATCTTGTGTTTGATTTACCATCCCAGTGACCTTGGGAAAGTGCCTAATTTCTCTAAGCCCCAATTTCCTCATCAGTAAAGTAAGGATAATTAATAACAGTTGCTGTCTCCTACGGCATTGAGAGAATTGAATGAATTCAAACCTATAGATCTATGATCACAAAACCTGACATATACAAGTCTGAATTAATACTGGCGATAGTAATTCCCATGAGAATAATTCTGTTGAACGTGCCCTATACCATCCTATAACAAGCACTGTAGGGGGATGGAGAAATGTGTGAGTCTGAATTAATACTGGCGATAATAATTTCCATGAAAATAATTCTGTTGAACGTGCCCTATACCATCCTATAACAAGCACTGTAGGGGGATGGAGAAATGTGATTGAGGACCCCAAAGTGGGGTAGGCAGGGCTTCTACTAAATGCAGTACTTTCTAAACACAGAACAACCCTTGAAACAGGGCCTGTCAGAACAGAAACTGATTAGGCTACCAGAGGCAAGGGCCTCTGGCCTTGACCACTGAGAGGATCAGTGCCAGCCAGCAGCCTATTTTTAGGAGAGATGGAGGAGGGAGGGGACAGTCTGCCTTGGTTTTGGCTTCCCTACTTGTGGGTTCTAAGAGGTGTTCTAAGAGGGAGGTGAAGGGGTTGCTGTTGTCTATTAGTGCATGTGAGGGAGCAGGAGCTAGACACTGTCCTGGCCAGATGTGGTTTTCTAAAATTGAGATGTATGCTTGTGAAGCACCAGCATTGGCAGCATTCCTCACGAGGGGAGTGACCTCTTTAGTTAAGATGTGGCTTTTTCGCAGGGACTAGGACTCCAGATCTAAACCCACTGGCATGGCCTGACCGTGAAGGTGTCATGTCCCCAGCCAAGCCTCCACCAGACCTGCTGGTGAGGACAGCGTTCAGAGGTAGAAGCCAACTTTCCACCCCCTCCCCAGACAAGCAGCAGTGTTGATTCATAGTGGGCTGTGTTTCCAGGCTGAGACAGGGGGTATGTGCCAGCACCCTTCATAGACTACAGCAAAACCAGGGGACGGCTCCTCCGTGTTCCCTGATTGAATAAGGGCACACTGCCCCGGCCGGAGACTATGGCACACTTTCCTACACTGCAGTCAGAAGGATCTTTCTGACTTTTCCCAGGACTCCTAAAATGACCCAGGTACATCAGTGAGTGAACCACCTTCACACAGCCCCACCACCAAGATACCTGGGTGCTCATCTCCAGGAGAGCAGAAAGATAATGTTCCTTGCACCCCCTCTCCCCCAGCTCTATTCAGCCTCCTTGAGGAAGCGTGGTTCCTTCCTGAGCTGTGGGCTTGGCCTGGTCTCAGCCCGTAGGGAAGTACAGCGCAGCCCCAGAGCGGGCCTGCTCACTGTCCTCTGCCCCAGAAAGCTCAGCGCTGCGGTGTATGCCGTGCTCGGACGCCCGCCCAGGCCGTGAGCCAGCAGGCGAAGGCACACCCACACCCAGCCTCAGATGGCTGTCCTCAGAGGAAGGAGCACGGAGCTGCCCTGTTCTGTACAAGCTCACGCTTGCAGGGGGACAGGGGAGTAGGTGGCATTTCTCTCACGGGCAGGGAACGGCTGCCTCTGTTCCCACTATAGTCACCCGCTTCCTTTGGGTCCCTGAACCAGAAGGGACCTCAAGAGTCCAGGCCTCTTAAAATTCCCCCCATATGAGTAACGATTTATTACTGTTTAGAGGGAGTCATTTACACAGCTCCGAAAGAGAAAGCTTTCCGTGAGATAGTAAGAAAACAAAATACACCCGAAGGAAATTTTTATCTCCTCTTCTGTAGGAACTCTGACATCTAAACTGATCCATAAGCATTTGAGTTAGAGAGGATATTTATAAACATGACAGGATGGAGGTATGGAGCAGTTCTGAGTTTAGGGCTCAAGGTCATGCAGCAAATTTGGAGAAGAGGAGCAGCAGCACCCTGCCTTCCATATTCCAAAACTTCTCACTCCCAGAGAATTTTAAAAAACAACAGCAAAAACAAAACCACCTTACGTAGCATGGAAATGATGCCACTTTCTGCAAAGATACTTTAAATATTAAGGATCCAGTCCCATCATTTTTCTGCGATGCTGAGCTGGCCACGGCCCCACCTGGCAGGGGCTCCGTTCAGGGCCATCCAAGACCCACGGTAGCAGTCACCAGGGCCCGGTGCGAGCAGTGGTACACTTGTTGCTGAAAATTAATGACTGTGGGTGAATTGGCACGAGCCCATTAGCTGAAGGTTAACAGCTCCGTGAATAACAGGACAGCAGCACTGATCAAATATTTATGTTGGGTATTCATTATGCACAACACTTAACAGCTCTGTGTTGATTGGAATGGTCCACGTTGCTGAATAATGTATTAAAACTGGAGACGGAGCAGGAAGTGGAGTCCCTACAGCGGAGGGACTGCAGGGGACAGGTCAGACCCCCCACATGTCTGTGGACCATACACGCTCCGAGGTCGGGAGTCCTTAGCCACCTCCACCTTTCTGAGCAAAAACGCTCAGCGCTTAGCCCGGCAGCATCAGGAACGCGCTCACACACACCGTCCGACGGCTGACAGTCCGCCCCGCAGAGGGTCTGCAGAGGTCTCGCTGAGGCTGCCTTCCCCAGGCAGAGGCACGGGGAGCTCTTCCAGGAGAGCTTGAGTTTAGCAGCCCGAGGGCTAGTCCACACGTCCCCCTCCATCCCATGCTGACCTGGCCTGGTGCCACAGCTGCAGAGGAAGTGTCTGCTGCTCTCGCAGGTGGTCCGAGGTGGCCCGAGGTGGCAGCCCCAGGGTTATGCTTTGTTCTTGAAGACATCAGAGAAAGGGAAGGCGGACCTGAAGGCCCCAGGTTATACAGGAGAGATGGGTCATTGACACTGCCCTGAAGATGGCCAGTGCCCCTGTGTGGAATCAGAGGGCTCCCTGGAGCATTCTTTAAGGACCAAGAACTTGGTCGTGAAGCAGACAAGGCTTTCTACAGAGCTGTTGCCCATATAGAACCACCGGCTGTTTGCTCCAAGCCGTTCTGAGTGGCAGAGCCTGTTTCCTACTCCCAGTCCCAATCCCCTCCCTAATGCCAGAGGCCAGACACGTGAGGAATTACAATTCAGGCTCAGCTCTGCCTTCGGGGTCACCTCAGGGTATGGGCTCCTTGGAAAGGATCTAAGAAAAGCAAAGTCAGATTTAACTTAACGTTCCGTACCTGCTTGTGTTGCCTTCAGTATATCATCATGGGCTCTAGCTGGGCTTGGGAAGTTACTGAATGACACAGGGGTATTAGCGCTCCCATCATAAAAGTCAAACATTTCAGCAAGCCGACTGTTTCTCGAACACCAGCGGGAGGAGTGGTAAATGGAAGTCTGGTTTCGGTCTCTTGTTCAACATCTCGTCAGTAACACCGCTTCATCGTCAAGAGCTTTTGAACTTGGTTGGAGGTCCAGGCTGGATATTGAGTGGATTAATACCAATTGTTTTTCTACAGTTGATTTTTAATACTTTATAAGATATCAGTAAATACTTATATTTGAGGAGTGTTGGTTTTTCTGAATAACTAGTTACCCAGCAGCCCAGAGACCTGGGTTCTACTCCTACCTGTTCCTAGGTCAGTCCCTCCCTCTGCCTTTGCCCTCGGCTGTTCCACCAGCCCCTTCAGTAGAGGGCAGGAAAGCCACATAGTGTGCTCCCCCAGCAGGACATGGAACACCAAGGAAACCACTGTTAAGGAGGAGTAACAGAGACAGTGCTCTGTGGGCTCTTCGAGAAAATGTTGCACATCCACTAGATGCCACTGGGAATAATACGTCAATCCACCACAGCGAGTAAAACTTGGGTGCTGCCTCTCCTCATGGATTTGGGGAGGGGAGCAGCACGGTGAGTTCTCCCCAGTGCTAACAATGCCTAACTTTGCCATCCCTCTTTCTCCTTAGCTTGCCATGAAGCACAAGTGTTGAGAAACTGCCTATCGCAGCAATGACCCTCTCGAGAGAAATGGAAGAGTTTGCTCAGCAGTTTTTACAAGAATTCCGGACCTCTGCTTACTTCTTTTTTTTCCTCCAGTATATAGACATTTGTTTTCTTTTCCTTTTCGGACGTTAATATGAAAGAAAAGACGTAGTGTTTATACATTTCACTAAAGATTGTGCTAAGAAATGCTGCAGTGGCATCAGCTTCGTTTGGTTTTTTTATTTTTTTTCACTGTATAGACATAAGTCTTCGTATGTGTCTTCTCTAATTTTTTTTTCAGTAGTTTGGATATGGAATTTGGACCAAATGTTATGCTGAGCTGGGTCTAAACTGGCAACATGTTGTCGTCTTTTTTTCTTGATATTAAACCAGAGGGGCACCTGGCTGGCTCAGTCAGTAGAGGACACAACTCTTGATCTTGGGGTCGTGAGTTCAAGCCCCACTTTGGGTGTAGAGATTTACTTTAAAAAAAAAAAAATGTGATATTAAGCCAGAAGACCTTTTCATGTGGTGACATCAGATGTTCTTGGACCTGGTTGGAAATCAGTCAAGCAGTGACTTTGTCACTTTGTCATTGCTTCTCTCAGTCTCCAAGCGACTCTTAATTTGAAGGTTAAGATTCTGTATCTTGAAACACCAGTCTGTATTATGGCAAACAATTGAATTTATCAGGGGAAACAGCAGTCTTAGATTTTGCTTTTTATGTCGTAATCTTTTGCATGAGCCATCACCAGCATTCAAAAAAAAAAAAAAAAATCAGAATGACAGATAGAAATCTACTTTCTGAGCTGCAATTTAAACACTTCCAGTACTTGTTTCTGTGCTGATTATTTGCAGTTATCATAGGAAGGGGAAAAAACTTGAGATCAAAGACATAAGGAAAAGCCTATTTAAAAACCTCTGTGCATTCATGAATGTCTCTTTCTTTTGTCATTGCCCCAAATTATGGCAGCCAATATTGAAAAGAGCTTGGATTTTTATCAAGAATTGATTTGTCCAGATAAAGGTCTGTGTAATTGATAATGTGAAAAGATACTACAGTTAAAATCTCTTTTCTATTTGCAAAGTCATGCCTATTTTAGAAACACCCTCACCATATCCTTGGGAAATGGCCTTCAGTTTCTCGGTATCTGATTTTTGGAGGCTCTGATGTTGTTACTTGCTGTCTATTTATTTAATGTAATTTAAAATGCGGGTGTCTTGACAAATTATATTTTATGGCCTTTGCAACTTGCAAGGGCTGACATGAAACATGGCCGTGAAGCCTTTACACTGTAGTCAGATTGAATAAAATTGGTACCCACAACTCCTGATTCTGCATTATTCCAGAGAATGCCAGGTTCAGAGTCTGGGAGTTTTCTTTGAGGGCTAAATGCTAAACATAAAAGCTGTGCTTTGTCTTTGTGAAACAAGGAGGCAAGCCGCATATCCCAGACACAGTCCCAGCCTCCCACTGTAGTGCATTGATTTTTAAGCTGTGTGAATCTTCAGGACCCCTTCCTGATCCTCCTACCCATTGAGCCGACTGAGTCCATGCATTGTAGCCTCTTTTAGAGCAGCACAAGATGACTTGGGGATTATTTATGCTGACTTAGGTAGCTTAATTTCTCTTGATAAAGCATTCCTTGGGAGACAAAGTTGGACTATAGGGGAAAAAAATTATCTTAGACAGTACCTGTCAGAGGGAGATGCGGTTTGCTGGAGACAAATTTCTGAATCCTCTTCGGAAGATGGTCCAGTTCAAGAAAATGCTCTGTGAAATTAATACGGTAAACTATGTAAGTTTACTATAATATTTTGTACTTCTCTTTCAGTGTCTAAAAAGGTCAAAGAAGCAAGGAACTTGCTATCTGATGAGTACCATTAGAAGCATTTCTAATTTCTAAGAAAATCCCGAAATATCACTCAAAACGGGTTTTGTTTGTAGACCTCCATTCTGAAAATACACATGGCCATGGATATATTCATCTTCTGAAATTGTATTCCAGCTTCAGAGAGAGATAGTTGGTATGCATAATTGGAAGGGTAAATCTTAAGCCTCCCAACAGTCGGCCAAACTCAGAAATAAAATTGTTGCCAACTATCTAACAAGGGTGTTTGCAGAGCTGCTTCTAAAGTAGCAGAGGAGGAGGTCATAAGCATACTGTGAAATACGAGCTTCTTGCTCCCTGGTAAAATTGTGATAGCTACTCTTCATGAACTGTAAGCATTCCGTGTCATGCCCTCTTGCATCACTGTTTATCCTTTTAGACTTCAGTCTTAGTGGGAATAGCTCGGTTTAGAAGAACACCTCTATTAGCTCCTTCTCTTGATTCGCTTCCAGGGCCCAGCAATGCCCTTGACCTCCCTGGGGTCAACGCCCTAGCTAGCCAAAACAGCTAGCCCCCCTGTCTTTCCTCTACCTCCTGACCTCTTGCAGAGCTGCCCCGTGATGACACATGTGAAGTTCTTTGCTATCCTTTCGTAGAAGGTGCTGCGATACAAAACATTAATACAGTCTAACCTAGAGCAAATTGCTAAAATGTCACATTCTTTGGGACCAGTTCGTTGGGTGAAGCTGCTAGAAGACAGTAAATTTGTTTGTTTCACTTCTGCACTTCATTATGAGTTTTTGGGATACTCTCTCTGTGAAGGACTTCCTCAATTGTACCGACAACACATAGAGAAAAGAAGTTTCCCAGTATTACCATTTCTTCCTGGAACATAGCCGTAGTAGTCCTCACCTAGTATTAGATAATCTGCATACAGGATGTATACAGTTATTCAGGTTAATGTTTCATATTAAAGAATGTATTTGTAAAATGTAACAAGATCAGTAGTTAACTTTTTTTAAGCTCTGAAAAAATAAAGATTGTGTTAGACTTACAATTACAGTGAAATCTGTCTTAATACTACTACTTTTGTGGCTAACAAAGGTTGTGCATTTATGTAAAAATATTTACAGAATGCCCTCAATAAGGAATAATAAAGATAGGTTTTGCTTTTCATTTTTAGAATGGTAACACCGCTGCTGTCTGTTGTACAGTTATTAATTCTTCAGAAGTTTCTCTAGGATGTCAAATATAATTTTTGTTTCAGAGACAAGTAACACCTGCTTTATGATTCGTGATTACAGTTAACTCTAATTTTGTCATTAAATATTTTAACTCTGTGATGAAAATTTGTTTCTTGCAATTATTTGTCAAGTCTGTAAAACACAACCCAAAAGGCAGGCGTCCTCATGCTTTTGATGCTGATGGGAAGATCTTGTGAGCCTCCGGAAGACCAAAGGGCCTAATGATAGCATTTCCATATATGTGTTCTAATGGGAAAACTTGAAACGTTAAAAAAGACAAATGAACTAACCTTCATTTGGACAGTGAGCTGCTATCCAGCAAGAAGGATCTTTTTGTTTGTTTTGGGGGTTTTGGTTTTTCTTCTTCTCACGGGCAAAGGAATTAAGCCGATGAACAATTCCCTTTCTGCTGATACCCCTGATGTGCTCAACTCAAATACTCATGACATCGTGTGCCCTCATTCAGCAGACTAGCTTCATGCCCTGTTAAGTTGGAAAGAAGACTTGATCAAATTATGTTGATTTACTTTTATGGAAGTAACTACTGCATCGCCTGTTTGTTTTCAAGGGCAGTGGCTTGGGTGATACAGTACAGAGCAGCCCTGGGTTGGTGGGAACAGGTGCTTTTAAGGCAGGCAGGACCCTGAAGTGTTTCCTGGGTGGGAGGGCAAGACTGCAGTCTCTAGTTTTCTAGAGAAGAGAGGATAGAGAGATGGCTAGATGAAGAAAGCAGCCTGAAGTTAATTATGTAGGGAAAGGCACCCGTTTTTGCAAACTAATTATAAACCCATTGCCTTCCAGAGATGACTTTTTTTTCTTAATACAATTTGTATTTGTTAGCAATCATACCACAAATATTTCTCAATTTGAGGGGAAGGATTAATATGCTAAGTGTTTAAAAAAAAAAAATCAGTGGTGCCTTCCCCCCTTGCTGTCAGCGAGGATATGCTTAGGAAAAGCTATTGACCCATCATAATCATCATCTGCCTAAACAAAGAGATTGAGGGTGGAAATGGGGGAGGTAGAAAAGTGGAGAGAGAAATACCAGAAATAAATTCAAACAGAAATGCAAGTGTTTGAGTGTTATTTCTGTTTATATCCATCAGTGTGCCTCTTCCCCTGGCACAGGTAAGCCTGGGTGGCAGCTGGACAGATGTCCGCACACGCACAGACGTCCGCGCACACGCACCCACACAACTGGCAGCAGGAAGAGAGCTGAGCTGTGCTCCTAGATGCCCCTGAAGTTGCTTCATGACCCCTTCTTGCCCTTCTGGACATGGCCAGGCAGGTGACAGTATTAACAGGGGTCATTAAAACCAGAAAATGCCTCAGGTGGGCCATTATCAGGGTATGAGAAATGTAAAGACTTAAGACACACTGGAGAAGAAGACATCCTACCCACAGGGCAAATCAAAAAAGTAAAAATGGGAATGCACTAACAGCCCTTTTGTACCAAGGTGGTACAGAAGATTTTTTTCTTTGATTTACTTTTTTGAATATCTAGGACTTAAATATAAAATGATTTTGCATAGCCAGAGTCAGCCTGATGCAAAATTAATCTTCATTTTTACCTCCCCACCAACCCTTCTCCCCTCTGTGCCCTTCCATTTTGCTGTCCAACCCTGTTTAAAGCCTGCTTCAGCTAACAGCTCCTACATTGTTACAGACCATGAAGGGCTGGTTCCCAGTGGCTTCCAGCAGCCTCCTTCCTGGCTGCATGACAGTTATTGGGGAGTTCTTAGAAATGCACATATTCTTCTCCCAAACTCACTTTCTTGGTGTCCCTGGTCATCCTATCTTTTGTAAAGAAAAAAAGTTACTTCAGCAAGCGCTGGATGGTAGGACATCTGGCTTCCCCAGATGCTTACTAGGTTTAAACCAGCCAATTAAAGCTGTCAAGGAAATTAAATATACTATGCATTTCAGCTCAATAACTGTTGTAATGTAACCTCCAGCCTTGACCCCCATTATATTTTCTCCCTCGAGCCCCATCTGGAACCTCAGGATTTCCTGAGTCATGTTTTCACTTCCCACCCCTGAAGTTTTGTGTCTTACTTTTTCTTTCTGCTAATGAGTCATGGTCCTGGGGGCAGGGGGCGCATTTGTGGCCCATCCCACCATGCACTGGTGGATGTAGGCTAGGAAGGCAAAGCTCTCTTGCCTCCCTTGGTTCCACGGGAACCAGTGGACAGAACTAAGGGATTCTGAGTCAGTGGCTGCTGTGTACCACCATTGTTCTCACGTTGTCTTAGACATTTCATCTGCTAATGATTCTCGGGTGAAGTGATTTTTTTTTTTTTAAAGAACATTTTTCCCCCCTATCTTTCTTTGTGTGTTCAACCAGCCCAAAGATGGCCACTTAAATGGAGTCTGGCCCCATCACACATCCATGTTTAGATGTGTCAGAGGCTGGACAAGAATCACCAGTCCTGCAAATCCCTGTTGCCACTTATCAACATTAGATACGAGCTTTTGTCCTATGACATTATATCCCAATTGCTTTGCCACTCATTATTTGTCAGACAACATAGAAGAAAAAATAAGGCCCATAAATTCTCAGCTTTATCCAGAGATCTTAAACATGGCTTGAACAATTCACAATTTCTAAAGAAAGCTCCTGTTCTATGCTCTGACCATGTGCACCAAATACTCTGTATCATTATAATACCATATCCTCGGTGAGTAAAGCCTGAAGCTTCCTGTTGGTTTTCCTTAAAACTAATCCTTTCTTTTACCACCCTGGGAAGGCAAATCTGGTTCCAATGTTTGTTTGGGTTTTTGTTGTTGTTGTTGTTTTGTTTTTAAGATTTTATTTATTTATTTGGCAGAGAGAAAGAGACCACAAGTAGGCAGAGAGGCAGGCAGAGAGAGAGGGGGAAGGGGGTTCCCCGCTGAGCAGAGAGCCTGATGCGGGGCTCGATCCCAGGACCCTGAGACCATGACCTGAGCTGAAGGCAGAGGCTTAACTCATTGAGCCACCCAGGCGCCCCTGGTTCCTACTTTTTGAACATGCTTTTTTCATAATGCAGTGGCGACCTTCAGGGAGTGTTCCAGACCTGCAATTACAGTGGCCAGTCCTGGTCGCCGCGTTTACATTGGCCTGAAACTGTCCACTACTGGGCGGGGTCTCGGCTTTTGGAGAGAAACTGTGGGGAAAAAGAAAACGTGACTCCTGTCCACCCCACACGCCAAGGAGGAAGAAGAAAGCACAGCTTTTACGGGTGCGGACATGGGCAGGGCGCCCCCTTGTGGTGGTCTCCTAGAGGCAGCATTGCATTGTGGTTATGAAGCGATCCCAAGGAAGGCCTGCCCTGTTTCAAATTCCAGCTCCAGTCCTAGTACGTGGGTGGTCTCAGGCAAGATACTGATTCTCCCTGCACCTGTTTTCTTAGCTTTAAAATGGAAGGGACGGTCTACTTCCCAGGTTATTACAAGGATTAAATGAAATCACAAATGTAAAGCCTTTAGCCCCATACCTGGCCCATAAGGGCACCATGTGTGCCAGTCAGCTGGGCGGCAGGCTTCTTCTATGATAGATCCAAAATCAAGTAGTAGAACTTACAGGCTTGTCGCTCCTGTCAGACTGCACTGCTGGCTAGAAGAATGGATGAGTTTTCCTTAAATCTATGTTGGCACAGGACACACGGGCAGGCATTTTCTAGGACTCTTTGGCCATTTTATGATCTATAGACATTGAACCCTTGACATTTCATATACCCAGCTGAGGCTCATGGCCCAAATGCAAGCTCCATTTTCTGGAGAAAATTTCCAAAAAGACTAAATTCATAAGAGACAAGAGTGAGATAGATTGGTCCTATAGTCTGTGCCCTCAAGTATAGGAATGGAAATGGTTTTGTGGCCTCAGATATTATGGATATGTCCTTGGGGCAGTAAGTCATGCTCCTTTTTAAAAAAAAAAACTTCAAGAACTCAAACTATTCCTAAATAAATTAAGAGTATCTTAAAGAGAACCATTTACTCCACAAATGGAACCTGGGCCTAGAGTGAAAATAGCCCCAAGAGAGAAAAGGAAGTAATTCATACCTCAGTGTAGCATGCCTTTTCTGGAAGCATCTTTAGGCACTCAGCTGAAAGAAGGACCCAGAAAAACTGATGTCAGCGTACTGTTGTCACAGTGCTGTTACTTATGAGGTCCAAGTAAATCCAACCCTATTGGGAACTAAGCCATTGGTAAAGGACCATCCAGACAAGAAGGACCTGGCTGGTTACAACAGCCAGGAAGTCCCCAAACCAAATCCCAAACTCTACCCCTGTACTAACTGCACTAGGTATTATTTTTTAACAAACTGCAAGCCACACAAATTTCTTTTTTAAAAGTAAATTAGAATCCTTCCTGGCAGAGAGCCTCTTGGCTTTGTCATTAGCTATTCGCCCTCAGGCAAATTACATCATTTTTCTGTATCTAGTTCTTCGTGTTTCAAAGGAAAATAATCTACATCCTGCCCGCCTCACAGTCCTGGTGAGTGAAGTGAGGTGTGAAATGTGAAGGAGTTCTGTGAAATACAGAGGATAAAGAGGTATGTGTCACTCGCTAACACACTGGTCTGCAACTGTCCCCACCCAACACCTAAGGGACTGCTTTCTCTACCACCCCCTCTTCCCTTATACGTCTGACTCTGCATGCTAGATGGTATTATCATGCCCTCTCCCCGCTCTCCCAGGAAAAGGAATCCCCCCCAGATAGTTTGATGCCACTTGCCATCATGGGAAGTAAATCAAAGACCATGGTAAGAGACAGTTCCAGACTGCTCCAGGCAAGGGACACCTGGGCTTCAAAGCAACCCCCAAGGGGAAAGACCCAGGGCATTCCAGGGGCTGAGGGAGAATACTTTATTGGACAGGTTGGCCTAGAAACCGCTCACCCCAGGACCACAGCTAACACTTGAGACTTCTGACATCCTGATGACCAACCTGTTCTCCATCCACCTGGGAAGTCTTGTTGACAAAATTTCAGGAACCATTCAGGTCCCGACTGTGTCTGGTTGTCCTAACATAAGATTAATATGGAGAAAGTCACAGAAACAGCCGAGGTCTTGGGAATTCAGTGAGTAGATGTGAAAGGAATGGTAATTAGTTATTCAAGAGACAGGACACTGATCTGATAGAAGAATGCAAACTGAGGACATTCTTTTAGACACAAGGAAGACTTGACACTCCTCAGCTCCACTCACTGGGAGCAGCATTATTGTCCTGACTGGGGGTTGCCAGGAAGTGAGCTCAGTATTTCCCTCCGAGGATGCCTCTCCTGGGCAACAGCAGGAGGAAGGCCAGGAAGAAGGCACACCTGACTCTCCTCAAGCCTAATGCTCAGCTGGTCTAAGCCACCTACTCAAGCTTGAGTTCCCCTGGACCAGCCACATTCTCCATGGTGGGTGAGCCACCACACACACACATACACAGAGAGAGAGAAGCCAGCCTTCAGGCACATACTAGTCCCCAGTGATGTTGGAGGAGTGAGCTCGAGGACCCACAGGAGGAAGGGAGTGTCCACCATTGTTTTTCTACTGCGTCCTCATTCTGGGAGAATGGTCCACTCCACTGGGTCCCCATTCTGTGTTCCCCCTTATTCACTTCCTCCTCCCTGAGGTGGAGTGAGGGCAGATTAAAGGCAGAAGGAGGCTGCTGTGGCAGCATGATGGCTAGCCATTAACTCCAAAGAATATTACAAAGTATGAGCGACAGGAAGGGACAGTTAGGGGAAAGCACTGTATCTGCTCAAGCTATTCAAACCCGTCCGCCGTTGGGAGGAATGATCCATAGTTGTCCTGCTTTGCCACAGATGAGGGCTTCTCAAAGTCCCCCACAAGACTAATTCCACAAGCACAGCCACAAAAGACATTGGCCCAAAGTTTCATTGTAGGCTTTTTAACTAAGAGAAGAAAGCTTTGAATGTAGGGCCCAGGTCTGCTCCTGAATTTAGTCAGGACCCAGAATAAGCCCACCTCATTTCTCACTGTGCCGTCATTGGCCCAGGCATCTTCCTGTTCCCCCAACATGCCAGGTCCTTGTGCACCTGAAAATCCTCACCTGCTGATGGGTCCAGATTACTTCCTTCGCCAGCTCTCCACATAGTGCATCATTTCTATCAACTCTCCATTTGCATGTCTCCTCGGAAAGACCTTCCCTGACCACCGCCTCTAGAGGAGAACCCCCCGAATGTGTACTCAGACCTGTGTTTCCGTCTTTACTGTCTGGCCCACATTCATCTCTGGACCATGGCTATTTCGTTCACCTGATTGCACCAGGACCCACTATTAGGCACACAGGACACTCTCACTACATTAAGTGAACCTTTCTTTCCTCAGGTTAAAGTACCTGTGCAAGACACCAAAGGGAGTTCACGGGGCGGGGGGGGGGGGGGGGAGAAAAAAAAAAAGGAAAAATCCAAGTAGCTAAACATGAAAAGATAGCCTCAATGTTTGAGCAATGCAAATTTTGTAAAAAGTCGCCTTCAAAAGCTGATGACGCTCAATAGGCAAATACTATTGAGTGGATGTATAAACTGAGACCACATTTTTGTAGGCAAACTGTCCCCATCTATCAAGATTCAAATGGCTGTGCTTCCCTCCCACGGAGCCCCCCACGTCCTCTCTCAAGGAGGACCTCAAGCACCCACTCCACGCCCTCCTAGTTATCCCCATTAGGGCAGTTCAATTACAGGAAGTTTCTTTAGCCTCTGGAAGGCAGCAGTAGTCAGGGGCCACTTAAATTCCCTCAAGCAAACAAACGAATGTAATAAACAGTCACTGCCTCTTCTTTGCCAGTCTTACTTTTGATAATAGCGGGCATTCCCACTGCCCCGTGCAGCTCTGGCAGCAATGTGTTTTCCTGAACTCTTTGGTCTTTTCCTTCTCTATGGATTCTGAACCTGGAAAGGAAAGAAGGGATCAGGGTTTTCTAAACTACAAAATTCTTTATCTACTTTATTGGGCCACCCTTTTATTCATCTATGCCATTATGGATTTATTGCACCTGGTTCTAAATCCCCCTTTTCCCTCCACCTCCTGCTTTGTGACACTGGAGCTGGACCCTCACCATTGCACCTGCTGCTTCTGGATCCCTTAGCAGTTCACTCCTGCTTACTAATGAACAATAATCTATGTTAAATTTCTCCCGTTCCAATAACTGGTGTGGTCTCTTCCTCTGCCTGAACCCTGCCTGATGTATCATCTCAGGCCTCTTGGCACATGGCTCCCAGACCTCTGCCACTCTCCCCAAGTCTCTTGGCAAAATCCTTTACTTCCAGCAAAGGATCTAATTTCCTACTCTGCTAAAGTCAGAATTCTGATGGGGAGATTATCCTGGATTATCCAATGAGCCCAGTGTAATCGTAAGGGTCTTTATAAGAAAGAGGCAGGCAGGTTAGAGTCAGGAAAAGCTGGGTGAGAGGAAAGCAGAGAGATAGCAAGATGCTTGACTACTGGTCTCCAAGGTAGAGGAAGGGGCCACAAATCCAGGAATGCAGCTGGCCCCCAGAAGTTAGAAAAAGCAAGGAGACCGATTCTGCCCTAGAGCTTCCAGAAGGAATGCAGCCTTGCCAACACCTTGGTTTGAGGACTTCTGACCTCTAAAACCGTAAAATAATAAATTTGTATTGGTTCAAGCCGCTAAGTCTGTGGTCATTTGTTACAGAAGCGACAGGAAACCAAAATAGTCCTTAACCCCCAAGGTGAGCCTTGAAGCTCTGGGGAGGGATCTCCCCCAAGGTGCGGGGTGGCTGTGTCCCTCTGAAACCAGGGACAGTCAATAGATCCTCTCATGCCAAACTTGGTCTTGATCAACAAGTATTTACTGAGGCCTGTGGATCTCTCCTGGGGGATGGAAAGAGGAATCCAGACCCCAATCTCAAAGACAGATTCATTAAAGGAGATATAAAATTCAAGGCAGAATCCACTAGATGCCCAATGGGTGACAAATTCAGCTAGGGCTTTAGACACTCCAGAAGAGGTCATCATCCTTGCTTGCAATGAAATGCTTCCCCCTTCTATTCAGCCTTTCTGTGACAGGCAGGGGACTGTGCCCCCAGTTTGTCCAGGACAGCCACATTCATATCTGCTGTCCTGCTTTAACCATGAATCTGGATTCCTCTCATTCCAGAGCACTCAGATTCGTGAACAACCACACCGTCACTCGAATGGCAGGGCTTCAGCCAGAAAACCCACTGGACATGCTGCACCGTGTTATGAACAGCTTCGAGCCTGAATCTCAACACAAAATAAAAAATGATCACCAACTTTTTTATGCCACCAAAATCCCAGTAGAGAACACTTTCAGTTGATTGACTGTGAGCAAAACAGACATCTCAGTAATCCTTGACATACAGTTCCCAGATTCTCTTCCTGGCACAGTCAAAGTAAGGAAACTTAGATTACATTGCTTAATGAGATACAGCGATTTTAATGCATGGCACCTCCTGCAGCTGGAGCAGCCCGGAAGGGTTTTGTTGTTTTGTTTTTCAGCCTTGCTCGTGAGCAGGATGGAAGTGGTGGGTGGAGAGCTGAGGGAGGGGAGAGAGGGAGGAGCTGGAGAGGAGAAGGAGAATGTAAGTGAGGTTGAAGGAGGAAAACAGTAAATTCTGGGCTGCTTTTGCCGTATTTACCAGGCTTAATGAGAGTCATTTGATTCTGCCCTTGAACTTGACGCTCAAGGTGCTATCCTCTCAAAGACATCTGGGGCTCCAGGGAGGGGTTGGACAGTGGGGCTCTACTCAACTCTGTTTGTGCGGGACCGTGCTTTGGAGTGCGGAGGTGAGCGAGGTGTGTGGGGACTCCGAATCCATCTGTCATGTCAATCCCCGTGTGGGCTGAATCATGTCACTCAAATTGGTCCATACGGGGTAAAAATCCAAATGCTGTTAAATGAGATAATCAAATCACAGGGTGCTATTGAGTGCGCTCAAGTTCACGCCTGCCTTTGGGGGACTGTTGAGGAGATTCCGTGTCTTCTGACTGGCTTATCTTCCAGCCACCTTATTAGCCAGGATTGACACAATATTTAGTGCTGCCTGTCTTTTGTTGGCTTCTCTGCTCTGTGTTTTTTAAGCTCCCCTTTGCATCCCTCCTTTCCTGGGGTTATGTCACCAGGGATTCCAGAGCTGGCCTCAGGGGGCAAGTGCAGTGACTTCACTCCTGTCTCCCTGGCACATTCTACCTCAACACTTCCATCCCTTCATGCTGGAAGGGCCACCCAGAGGCAACAGAGCCTTTTCTCCCCAGATATTTGTGTAGTTTGGAGAGAAGAAGAGGAAAAAGGAGAAAGGAGGAGAAACATAGTGGGGAGAGGAGGCTTGGGGCAAGGAGAACAGGGAGGATCAGGAAGGACATATACGGGGAGAGGGGTAGAGTGACCCCAGTGAGGAGAAAGCCCACTAGAAGTTCCTCTTCAGCCACAGCCCCTGTGTCCCCTCCATGTTTTAAGGTCTCACATCAGCTAAAAGCAGGTCTGTGGGAAGTCGTAACACTCACCAAACTCTTGACAGCCACTATTCTTCACAGAGGCTGTGAACAATTGCCCGCCTGCCAGTGTCTGACTGAAATAATAGCTGTACCTACAGGATCATTTGGAAGACAGATGGCGGAGGCAATCCCCATTCATCTGCCGGCGGCCATTTCATAATTCTTACTGGCCTGTCAGACCCAGGATGGGAAGGCAGAATGCAGCCTTGCTAATTATTAAAGCTTGTTAGAGAGCTGTTGTATTAAAGCCAGTACCTCTGTCCTGCCCCTGTCCTATGCCACCCTAGCCCCACTGTGCCAGCCCCACTCCAAGGTGCTTTTGAGAATGCCTTTCCACCCTTGGGAAAAGCAGGTCCCCAAAGCCTAGAAGCTCTCATATTTGCTATGTGGGCTTTACTTTTTCACTCCACCCAACTTCCTAAGGAAGTATTGCATCTCCAAAAAGAAGTCTCTCACCTTCCATACTGTGTGACCCTTCCATGATCCTACCAATTAGGATTCCATATTTCAGAGTCTGGATGACGTTTCCTATACTGAGCTGCCATTTTCTGCTTAAGGCACCAAACATGTCTGTTAGCATTTTTAAGCCCATGCATTAAGCCCAAGACTTACTTCAATGCAATGACTAGGGATGTCGAGAACTTTTGAGCACGGCATATCATGCCACCCATTTGAAATCCTTGGCTGTCATTCACAGTGGTTTTTGAGAATCTACCATTGTGGATGTATGTAGCACTGAGGAAAAATGGGAGGGCCTTCGAGTGAGGGCAGCTTAGTGAGCGTGGACCCATGCCATGACACAGTGGCCATGCTTGCTTCCATGCTCTGCAGCCGCCATGTTGGAATTCATCATATCTGAACAAGAGCCCCACATTTTCACATTTGCACGGGGCCCCCTCTGATTGGATTGGCAGCTGGTTCTTCTATAATTGCTGGAAAGAGAAAGCATTCACAAGGGCTCAGGAAGCAGTACCCCCTGAGCCAAAGCTGAAAGGCTGGAAACTCCAGATTTAACAGAGATTAGCCAGTGGAGAAGGGGGAAAGAGGAGTATACACAGTAAGGCAAACACAAATGGCAAATATTATTAGTGCCTGTTTGAGCACTACTCCAGGCATGGTCTGCTTTCGAGGTGTTCAAGACTGGAGATAGACTACACACTGTTGTAAATTCAGCACCACCTGGGATTTCTCTCAGGGAACAATTGGCCGGCATCGATCCTCCACTATGTTACCAATTTCACTACATCCCAGTTCTACTGAAATGTCAGCATGAGAAGATGTGTGAGAAATAAGGCTGGAATATATGCGGGAGCCTGTAAAGGGAAAACTTTGAATGCCAGACTGAGGAATATGGGGAAGCTTTTGAAAAAATTGGTCAGAAGATTGACTATTGCAGCTCTGACTGCCCCAAGAAAAGAAACATTCTTTCTACACCCATTGGGCCATCTGTTCGTAAGGCTTATATCATAACAAATAACTTTCTAGCACCTTCCCCTCATTGCACAGCTTCCTCCCACTATCCCCCTTCCTCACATGGCCTCTCCCACCCAACAAACACACAACACAAAAAGTCCAGCTGTCATCTCTAATTTGGGCTCTGCTGCTGCCTTGACCTCCCTTAGACTGAGGTTCCTAACCACTCTTCGGTCCATTGCACTATGTCCAAATTCACACATCTGACCTCTCCCAAAACGCTTAGGGGAGCAATCCCACCCATGACACTGGCTGTGGTAGACAGAATGTGCAAAATGACCATGGTGACCTCAGCCTTGTATAATCTCTCCACCTGAGTGTGGGTGGAACCTGGGAAATATGGGGAGATGCCATTCCCACGATTATGCCAGGTCATAGGGCACAAGGGATCCTGCAGATATGATCAAGGTTACTCCTCAGAAAGGGTGGGCCTAAACTGATCACTTGAGCCCTCTAAACGCAGAATTTTCTCCAAGTGGTGGTGGAAGGGTGAGGGATTGAAGTATGATGAAGGACTCAAAAGCCCCAGTAATGCATGGAAGATGGAGAAGCCATGTGAGAGGGGATCTAGGAGCAGAATGACCCCCAGTCGACAGTCAGCAAGGAAATGGAGAATGCAGGCCTAAAACTACAAGGAGCTGAAGTCTGCCCACAACCTCGAAGGCATATGAGATTCATCCCAGAGCCTCCAGGTAAGAACCTAGTCTAGCCAACACCTTGATTTGGGGCTTCAGAGACACTGAGCAAAAAATCCAGGCAAGCTGGCCTGACTTATGACCTACAGAACAGCAAAATTATAAACAATTATTGAGGGGCAGCTTGGTGGCTCAGTTGGTTAAGCGTCTGCCTTTGGCTCAGGCCATGATCCCAGGGTCCTGGGATCGAGTCCCACATCAGGCTCCTTGTTCAATGGGGAGCCTGCTTCTCTCTCTCCCTCTACTGGTCCCCACTGCTTATGCTCTCTCGCTCTCTCCCCCCTCAATAAATAAAAAATATTTAAAAAAAAATAAACAGGTGTTGCTTAAGCTGCTAAACGTATAGTAATTTGTTATATAGGAATAGAAAAGTACTATACTGTTTCAGCCCCTTCCAGACACTCTCCTGCTCAGCGGTTCAGATCCTGCTACTTTAACATTAGGCAGAATCATAAGGAAAGCATCAGGAGCCACATCTGAAGGGACAATGAATTAAAAATGAGAAATTAATGTAGAGATAACCAATTGGGAGACTATTGGAAATGACCAGAATGAAGAAAGAAGGTCCTAAATTTAGTGGCATCATTTATAGATAAGAGTGATGGATTTGAGAGTCCTTCTGAAAGAAAAACTGTCCTGATTAAGAAACTGATTGGATGGGAGAGATAGAGACAGCTATTCTGCTGGTTTCTGGAGGGAGTTGGAGGATACGCTGGTCCTCTGTGATAGCAAGTTCATTAAACTAAATGGAAAGAAAATGTGTCCAACTTTCCCTAAGATAAGAAGGAACCATGTTAGTTAAAATTGTTGGTGGCAACTAACAGCACTAATTCAATTCAAACAAGTTTTAGGGGGTAAAAGAAGAGGATGCTTTGTATTCAGATGCGGGTGTTTTTATAGATCCCTAGGGACAGGAGAGCCACCAAGCCTCTGGCAAGACTAGTCTAGATATGGAAGCCCCCGGGGACCTGAGAGGGCGCTCTCTCCTTCTGCAGCTCTTTTTCCCCAGAGATCATCCTCCTGTACCAGTTAGCCCACACAGCAGGTGGGAGATAGGCAAAGCTTTAGGCTTGAAGGCGAGACCAGGCTGGACTGGAATTGTGCAATCCGATTCCCAATCTCCAGAGGAAATGATCTAGTTGGCCCCAGTCTGCCCCACCTCCCATGCCACCATCCTGCTGCTGCTCTCAAGAAAAATAGGGGTACGGATTCTTGAGCAGGGCAGACACTCCCCAAAGCTTACCAAAAAAGCAGACATGATTTTTCAAATCTTAATGTCCGCAGATGCAAGTATATACTCTTGTCTGTAGACAGTGTGGTATTATACTCAAGCAGCTGGGTGCCCATCCCAGTGCTCCCTCCCACAGTGTGAATGACAGTGACAAACTAACTAAGCTTCTCTAGGTCTCAGTACTTCTAGGTGTAAAATAAGGCACCCGCTCCAGATGACATTGAGGGTTCCCGCTTTAATGCCCTGTGATACTAAGTCCTTCTGAGCAGAAGGATGTTATATTGATCCAGTTCTCATGTTTAATGACTTTCCCTTGCCCTCTCAAAGACCCAAACTAAAGCCTCGCTGCATTAATCCTCTCATTGGCTTACAAGAGAAAGAAGGGCAGTCTTTCTTTACAATAGATTGTATTCCAGGAGAGCTGGACCACCTGAAAATCTACTTAGTGCTCGGGGCTCCTGGGTGGCTCAGTGGGTTGGGGCCTCTGCTTTCGGCTCGGGTCATGATCCCAGGGTCCTGGGATCAAACCCCACATGGGCTCTCTGCTCAGCGAGGAGCCTGCTTCCCCCCTCTCTATCTGCCTGCCTCTCTGCCTACTTGTGATCTCTGCCTGTCAAATAAATAAATGAAATCTTTAAAAAAAAATCTACTTAGTGCTCAAGAAAAACACTAACCCCAACCCGGTGTTAACTGGCTTTTAGTCTCTGCCTTGACAGAAGCAGGGATTCTGCAAACCCGCCAACAAGAGTGTCTCAGATTACCGGGGGTCCCGGCTGCCACCATGCTGACTCTCTCCTGCAGCTTTCTTTAGAACCACAGAAGGTCAGAACTTTAGAAACTTTAATCCAATTCCTTGGTTTTCTACAGGACAAAGCAGAAGCTGAAAGAGAAGAGACTTGCCCAGGGTCATGTGGATCTTTGGGAACAGAACGGGGAGTAGAGCCAAACGCCCTGACCCAGGTTTTCCTGCTGTCCCTTCTTTGAGCAGATTAAGACATGTGATCTGAGGCTGGAGCCCCAAGGATAAGCCAGCAGACTTGACTGATGGCATCTGTTATTTACAATTTGAATTGTGATCCCATCCCACCAAAATACATATTTTTTAAAAATTTTTTTAAATATTTTTTTATAATTTTTTTTTAAATTTATTTGTCAGAGAGAGAGGGAGAGAGAGCGAGCACAGGCAGACAGAGTGGCAGGCAGAGGCAGAGGGAGAAGCAGGCTCCCTGCCGAGCAAGGAGCCCAATGCGGAACTCGATCCCAGGACGCTGGGATCATGACCTGAGCCGAAGGCAGCCGCTTAACCAACTGAGCCACCCAGGCATCCCCAAAATACATATTTTTAAGTCCTATCACCACCCTCTTTCTTGCTAACTCAGAAGAGGATCTGATTTAGAGATAGGCCTTTACAGCGGAAATCAAAATGAAGTCCTTAGAATGGTCCTCAGTGTTCTACCAGATATCGCCTTCTGTGCCCAGCCATGGAGGTCCCTCCCTTCCCATAGCCTAATTGTGCAATGCCTTTCTCCTGCTCTCCAAACTCGGGTTAGAGTCTCCCTTCTGTTCTGTGATTTTTTTTTTTTTTTAAAGACTCTGATACCTTTACTCCTTGCAGCTCCCATCTCCTTCCTCTGCACAGAGTCCAAAGCCTCTCAGGCAGCCAGGAGTATAAAGAGCCTGGTGGGAAGGTGAGGTCTCTTTCCCATATTGGAGCTGTGGACCTGGGATCAGAACAAGAGATGCCACAGCAGGAATGAGGTCTCCTAAGTACTCTCTCTCAAGGAAGAGTAAAATGGAGTCTGAGTCTGACACCATGAGATGAAAAAGTATCTACTTTGAGCGCTTGTGGCATTTTTTAAAGTTCTGAGATAAGCCCAGGAAATAATCCAAAAGAAAGATGATGACAGACTCTTAAATTTTGGCAAGTGCCATTTTAACATAGTTGTCATGCATAACTTAGAAATTGTCTCCCTACAAAATGTTGCTCAATCTGAGTTCTTACCCATACAATTTGTTAACACAGAGACTTGTATGGCATGCTAGCTAATATAGCAAGAGGTTAAAATGGGATACCATCCCAATGTCAGTAGAGACTTTCACACTACAGGTGTTAGCTAGACCACTTAAGCAAAACTGGAAGTGGAGGTATATGAAAGCCAGTTTTGTGACTCAGCCCATTGCTCATCTCCAGCCTATCAAGAGGTTGAGGAGAACAAAAGCAAAGATTGGAGAGAGGGTATTCCTTGGAGGTAAGTGGTCAGGGAGCCTCTTTACCTCAACCACGAAGAAGGCACATGTCTTACCTCAAGCCTACTGATAAAGACATCAAGGGGGCCTGCAGAGGGCTTCAGATGAGCTCTTGAGAAAGCAGCCTTGGGTGTTTGGCTCAGAGACAAGAAATCTGAAGGGCATGGAGGCTAGCTGAAGCATCATGAGACAACAACATAGAGACCCCAGTCTGGGAGAGGTTTCATTCTCTCTACTGACAGATTTAAGATGAGATACCTTCTATGCACCAGAGGTAAGCAGAAAGAAGGGGAGAGAGCAAACCATCTCAGAGGGGCTTTGCTCATGAGGCCACCCGAAAAAGCAGCAGGAAAACAAGGGAGGGTCTGTGTATAGAGGTGGTCACAGAGAATCAAATTTGTTATGTCTCCTAAAATTCATGTGTTGAAGCTCAACACAACAATATTTGGAGAAAGAGACTTGAAAAGGTAATTACTGTTAAATGAGGTCATAGCACAGGGCCCCCAAACTGACAGGACTGGTATCTTTATAAGAAGGGGAGGAGACCAGAGCTCCCTCCCTCTCTTCCCCTTTGCGTGCACAGAGGAAAGACCGTTTGAGGACAGAGTGAGAAGGTGGTTGTCTGTAAGCAAGAAAGAGAGCCCTCACCAGAAGCCAATCCTGCTGGCACCTTGATATTGGACTTCCAGACTCCAGAACTGTGATAAAATAATTATCTGTCATTTAGGTCAGTCAGTCTATGATGTTTTGTTATAGCAGTCAAAGCAGAGTAATTCAGGAGTCTTAGGCAGCCAACCAGAGAGTGCATCCTTTACAGCAGAGATTCATAGGTGAATTGTTCCCAGTGATGGAGGGATCTCCAAAGAACCCACAGTGCAATCCAAAAGAAATAAGTTCACCCCACAAAGAAATCTCGAGTGTTAATGTTTTCACTGGTCAAGACTACCAAACATTTAAAGAAGAAATAACATCAATCTTACATAAACTCTTCCAGAGAATAGAAAAAGTATGTGCTTCAAGTCGTTTTATGAAGACAACATGATCAGGATAGTAAAACCTGATAAAGACATTGCAAGAAATAAAAATGGTAAGTCAGTGTTCCTCAAAACTATAGATGCAAAATCCTACACATAATATTGAAATCCAATGATTTGGGAAAGGATAATATATCATAACTAGTGCAGTTTAATCCAGGGATGCACGTGTTAGCATTTGAAAAGTTAATCCATGTGATTCACACAAAAACAGAAGAAAAAAGATCATTTGATCATCATAATGGACATAGAAAAAATTTATGAAACTCAACAGTCATTCATGGTAAAAACTCTCAGCATACTATGATAAATCTGATCATCTACAACAAGACAAACCAAAACAAAAAATGACCTGAGATCAGAAATGATTGATACTGTACTTACCGGAGGTTTTCATCAGGCAATAAGGCAAGAGGTTGCTGAATGCCCGCCAAACCCAGACCGCAGTACCAGTTCATGACAGCACCTGTCAGATAAGAACCGCCCTTACCTCCTGTCCCTCATCACCACTCCAGCACTGGAGAGGAATAGAAGTCACACCTAGCAAACTGAAAGTGGGTGGGGAGAGGGCAGAATCAAGAAGAAAGCAGCCACCCAGCCTCTCCTATCCCATGTTTCTTTCCATTGAAGCCATGCCCAGCTGGGAGAGGGAGGCATTTTATATTATTTTTTTAATGAATTGGATTTTTTACTCTTACACAGGCTGGAAATCATAGTTACTGAGAGAGTGTTATTTTGTAATATTCAGAGGGCACAGGACTTTTCCTTCCTTGCAAATGACCTGAAACCCAGAGAGTGTGCCCCAGATTTCATCCAAGGGATAAGGATAAACTGTATCCTGGCAAGTACAGCATGGGGATAAAGGAGTTTTCTACTCCACCCAATGATTAACACTCTTTAAAAATCCTGGTTTGCTTAACACACCACTCTCAGCAATAGAGAGATCATCTAAGCAGAAAATCAGCAAAGAAACAAGAGCTTTGAATGACACATTGGACCACACGGACCTCATAGATACATACAAAACATTCCACCCTCAAACAACAGAAAACTCATTCTTCTCAAGCACACGTGGAGCTTTCTCTAGAATAGACCACATACTGGGTCACAAATCAGGTCTCAGCCGATACCAAAAGACAGATTACTCCCTGCATATTCTCAGACCACAGTGCTTTGAAACTGGAACTCACCACAAGAAAAAGTTTGGAAGGAATTCAGACACTTGGAAGCTAAAGACCATCCTGCTCAAGAATGTTTGTATCAGCCAGGAAATCAAAGAACTTAAACAATTCATGGAAACCAATGAGAATGAAGACACATCAGTTCAAACCCTATGGGATATGGGGGGTGGTCGTAAGGGGGAAATACATAGCCATCCAAGCCTCACTCAAAAAAAATTGAAAAATCCCCAATACACCAACTCTCTTTACACCTTAAAGAACTGGAAAAAAACAACAAATTAAGCCAGCCCCACACACAAGAAGGGAAATAAGATTAGAGGAGAGATCAAGGAGTTAGAAACTAGAGATACAGTAGAACACATCAACAAAACTAGAAGCCGGTTCTTCAAAAGAATAAATAAGATCCTAAACCACTGGCCAAACTAATCCAAAAGAAAAGAGAGAGGACCCAAATTAATAAAGTTATGAATGAAAGGGGAGAGATCACCACTAACACCAAGGAAATAGAAACAATCATCAGAAATTATCATTAACAGTTATATGCCAAAAAGTTAAGCAACCTAGAAGAAATGGATGCATTCCTGGAAATCCATAAACTTCCAAGACTGAAACAGGAAGATATTGACAACTTGAATAGACCAATATCTAGTAATGAGATTGAGGCAGTTATCAAAAACCTCCCCTAAAACAAGAGCCCAGGACCTGATGGATTCCCTGGGGAATTCTACCAAACATTCAAAGAAGAAATAATACCTATTCTCCCGAAGCTCTTTCAAAAAATAGAAACAGAAGGGAAACATCTAGACTCTTTCTATGAAGCCAACATTAACTTGATGCCCAAACCAGGCAAAGACCACATCAAAAAGGAGAATTTTATTTTTTTTATTTTTTTATAAAGATTTTATTTATTTATTTGACAGAGAGAGATCACAGGTAGGCAGAGAGGCAGGAAGAGAGAGAGGAGGAAGCAGGCTCCATGCTGAGCAGAGAGCCCGATGCCGGGCTTGATCCCAGGACCCCGAGATCATGGCCTGAGCCAAAGGGAGAGGCTTAACCCACTGAGCCACCCAGGCACCTCCAAAAAGGAGAATTTTAGGCCAATATCCCTGATGAATATGGATGCCTAGATTCTCAACAAGATCCTACCTAACAGGATCCAACAGTACATTAAAAAGATTATCCACCATGACCAGATGGTATTTATCCCTGGGATGCAAGGGTGGTTCAACATTCACAAGTCAATCAATGTGATAAAACAAATCAATAAGAGAAGAGAGAAGAACCACATGGTCCTCTCAATTGTTGCAGAAAAAAGCATTTAACAAAATACAGCATCCTTTCCTGATTAAAACTCTTCAGAGTACAGGGATAGAGGGAACATTCCTCAACTTCATAAAATCCATCTATGAAAAACCCACAGATAATATCATTCATAAGGGGCAAAAGCTGAGAGCCTTCCCATTGAGATCAGGAACACAAGGATGCCCACTCTTGCCACTGTTGTTCAACATAGTACTAGAAGTCCTAACAAGAGCAATCAGACAACAAAAATAAAAGATATTCAAATTGGCAAAGAAGAAGTCAAACTCTCTCTCTTCACAGATTACATGATACTTTATGTGGAAAACCCAAAAGACTCCACCCCCAGATTACTAAAACTCATACAGCAATTCAGTAATGTAGGAGGATTAAAAAAAAAATCAATGCACATAAATCAGTTGCTTTCTTATACACTAACAATGAAACTATAGAAAGGGAAATTAAAGAATTGATTCTATTTACTATAGCACCAAGAACCATAGGATACCTTGGAATAAACCTAATCAAAGAGGTAAGGGATCTGTACTCAAGGAACTACAGAACACTCATGAAAGAAACTGAAGACACAAAAAGATGGAAAAACATTCCATGCTCATGGATCAGAAAAACAAAGATTGTTAAAAATGTCTATACTGCCCAGAGAAATCTATACTTTCAATATCATCCCAATCAAAATTCCACCAGCATTTTTCAAAGTGCTGGAACAAACAATCCTAAAATTTGTATGGAAACAGAAAAGATCCCGAATCGCTAAGGAAATGTTGAAAAAGAACAAACAAAGCTTGGGGCATCTCGTTGCCTGATTTCAAACTCTACTACAAAGCTGTGATCACCAAGACAGCATGGTACTGGCACAAAAGCAGACACATAGATCAATGGAACAGAGTAGAGAGCCCAGATATGGGCCCTCAACTCTATGGTCAAATAATCTTCAACAAAGCAGGAAAAAAAAAAATCCAGTGGAATAAAGACAGTCTCTTCAATAAATGGTGCTGGGGAAATTGGACAGCTATATATGGAAGAATGAAACTCGACCATTCTCTTAACACCATACACAAAGATAAACTCAAAAGGATGGAAGACCTCAGCATGAGACAGGAATCCATCAAAATCCTAGAGAACATAGGCAGTAACCTTTTTGACATTGGCCACAGCAACTTCTTTTAAGACACATCTCCAGAGGCAAAGGAAACAAAAGCGAAAATGAATTTAGGGACTTCATCAAGATCAAAAGCTCTGCACAGCAAAGGAAACAGTCAACAAAACAAAGAGGCAACCCATGGAATGGAAGAAGATATTCGCAAATGACGCTGTACTTGCAAATGCAGACAAAGGGCCAATGTCTAAGATCTGTAAAGAACTCCTCAAACTCAACATCCAAAAAACAGATAATCACATAAAAAAAAAATGGGCAGAAGACACGAACAGACACTTCTCCAAAGAAAACATACAAATGGCTAGCAGACACATGAAAAAAATGTTCATCGTCATTAGCCATCACAGAAATTCAACCCAAATTCAAACCAAATTCAAACCAAAACCACACTGAGATACCACTTTATACCAGTTAAAATGGCGACTATTAACAAGACAGGAAACAACAAATGTTGGAGAGGATGTGGAGAAAGGGGAACCGTCTTACACGGTTGGTGGGAATGCAAGTTGGTATGGCCACTTTGGAAAACAGTGTGGAGATTTCTCAAAAAATTAAAATTAGAGCTACCCAATGATCCTGCAATTGCACTACTGGGTATTTACCCAAAGATACAGAGGTGGTGAAAAGAAGGGCCATATGTACCCTAATGTTCATATCAGCAATGTCCACAATTGCCAAACTGTGGGAAGAGCCAAGATGCCCTTCAACAGATGAATGGATAAAGAAGATATGGTCCATATATACAATGGAATATTACTCAGCCATCAGGAAGGATGAATACCCAACTTTCGTATCAACATGGATGAGACTGAGGAGATTATGCTGAGTGAAATAAGTCAAGCAGAGAAAGTCAATTATCATATGGTTTTATTTACTTGTGGAGCATAAGGAATAACATGGAGGACGTTAGGAGAAGGAAAGGAAAAGCGAATTGGGGGAAATCAGATGGGGAGATGAACCATGAGAGACTGTTGACTCTGATAAACAAACTGAGGGTTTTAGAGGGGAGGGTGGTGGGGGAATGGGTGAGCCTGGTGGTGGGTATTAAGGAGGGCACATGCTTCATGGAGCACTGGGTGTGAATTTGGGAACACTGAAAAAAAAATTTTTTTAAATCCTGGTTTGTGGTCATTAATGTTAATGTGCTCACTGTTACCAAAAGGTAAGCACATCTCCTGGACCACACTCTTCTACCTTTGTTGGAAAGAGAACCTTCCTCTGATGTTTTTGAGAACTCAACATTTGAACTGGATTGTTCCTAAGCAGGCAATTGCACACATTCTTTGCTGACTGAGAAAGCAGCCGATTTCACAGGGCTCACAGATGGGGGTTTCTATGTTGGGCAAGAGCAGAACATTGCCGTGTGCTCTTACCATCCCACCCTTACAACCCCATTCCCTTACTCAGAAGCAAATGTAAGCAAGAGCAAAGCAGAGGGACTATGGAGAATTTGTCATGTCAGGATAGAGGGAATGGTCCTGAAGGGGTCACTCTGCAAGGTTGAGACAGTCACCAGTATATGCAACTCAACCTTAGAACAAATTCATTATGCAAGAAGCACTCAATATATTTATTATTACAAGGACTTAATAGAGATGGCCCCTATGCTCAAAGAATGAACGATTGAAAGCCAAAGATGGAAATAACGTACCAAAAAAAGGACTATAAAATACATGCAAAATGAACATGCATGTTTATGAAATCTTGCCTAGGGACTGGTAGGTCATTTCAGCCAGGGGAAGAGTCCAAAGTCATTAAAAACAAAGCTATCAATTAAAGGTAATTTTCTCAATATCTGACTTCAGTCCGTGCCAGGTTTTAGCAGAACATTTGGCCCATCGTGCTATCTTTTCTGACGTTAGTTTCTGGTCTTTTTCCTGTCTTGGAAATGGACTGCTTTGCTGAGGCTGTTCTGAGTTTATCTTGTGTTCACTTCTAATGTGTGCTAAATGATTGGAAATGGGAAGCAGATGGACACTTGGCCCAGAGATTAAACTCCCTCTCCTTAATTAGATGGTGTTGATTAAGGCTTCCATGGGGTCCTTCTCCTCACTGCCAAGGAAAAGAGCTCTCCAGTGGGGCTCCTCAAAGCATTTGGGAACTAATGGTTTATTCAGTTCCTCCTTCGCATTTATTCACGGATACTGAACAAACAGGATCCAAACTGTCTTTGTCTCTTTGGTTTTTCTCTAGCAGTCTCACCATGTGACTTTCCTCTCTGGCAAGAGTTGAAACAGAATAAAGGGAATTCTGGTTAGCCTCTGCCTGAACTTTGCTTCCTATCTTGAGTTAGCAAAATTTGGTTGGGGACAGGAGGAGGGGTGGTCTTCAGAACAGAGAGCTTCTGAGCTTCAGGAAAGTGCTAGGTATGGACATCTGCCTGGAGCTTCTCTATCAAAGGGGAATAGAGCAGGAGTTTGGAGACTAACAGATCAGAGTTTGAATCTTGGCTCAGCTGGTTAGTAGCTGAAACTGTGGCACACCGGTAAATGTTGAACCACAGACTCTTAAATAAGGCCCTAATTTGTACCAAACATGTACCAATTTTTGTGGTGTAAATACTCCCACCATGGCCAATTTTCAGTAACCAACGGGTTGTCACTGAATGCAAAATAAGGAAGAGATTCTCACTGTTGGCTCTGGCTAGCCTGTCTGAGCTGACCCCAGCACACCAGTAAGCAATACAAGCCCCCATTTTATCGTCTGTACAAAAGGAGAGATACTTTGCAGGGACACTACAAAGATAAAAGTAATGGCCAAAACAGAGGCTGACACACACGAGGAGTTCAATAAATTGTTACCGCATATCATCATTTTAAGCTGGGCTTTAAGGAAGTGACTTCACACTGCTGAGCACTTCAAGAAGTCTTGGAGCCTCAGCCTTGAAAACTTAGCAAGTAAATTTCATCACCCAGGTGTCCGGAGAATGAATTCACACAAATTAAATGTATAAAGGGCAGTTTATAAATCACAATACCAATTTACTACTTTGATTTAGTGCATATACAGAATAATAATTGTCCCAAACCCAAACCAGCTCATGTGATCGAAATAAGAATTTCTTTTTGTGGGTTAGCAATTTGTTTATACACAAAGTGCTACAAAAGCATAAGTGTTAATGATACTTATTTTTATTTTATTTATTTGTCAGAGAGAGAGTGCACAAGCAGGGAGAGCAGCAGGCAGAGGGAGAAGCAGGCTCCCCACTGAGCAGGGAGCCCAGTGTGGGGCTCTGCCCCAGAACCCTGATATCATGACCTGAGTTGAAGGCAGATGCTTAACCAAATGAGCCACCCAGGTATCCCAGGGTTAATGGTATTTAAATGTTTATTTAATCATCTAGATTAAAAAAATTAAGCTGGAGCTACCCCAACAAATCCCTGGCCCATGAGGACATCAGCATAGTCCTGGTCTGAGACTAGTGTTCTTCTCCTGTCTCCTTGCAGACAGCCAGCTCTCCTGCGGAACTTCGGAAGCCTGGAGAGAGACATTGTTAAGAGGACAGTATGTTTAATCACCCCTGAGCACTCCTGCCTAGAGTTTCCCCAACCATAGCTATACTGATAAATTTTAAACACTTTGGGGAGGGGTGTCTGGGTGGCTCAGTCGGTTAAGCATCTCCCTTCAGCTCAGGTCATGATCCCAGCGTCCTGAGATGGAGCCCCACAGCAGCCTCCTTGCTCAGCAGGGAGCCTGCTTCTCTCTCTGCCTGCCACTGCCACTCCCCTTGCTTGTGCTCTCTCTGTCACATAAATAAATAAAATCTTTAAAAAATAAAATAAACCTTTTGGGTAAGGAAGAAACAATGAAGATTACCAGTTCCATTTTACTTTATGCAAACTGAGACACAGAGGTAAAGGCACACAGCAGATAACTAGGGAGCGGAGACTGGAATTCAGATCTGAGGCATAGTTTAATGCTCTTCTCTTTGCCCTGGGATGAGTAGTTGGGCAGCACAAAAAGCATATGGTCCAGTGCTGGAGAAAACCACATGTGCAGATCAATTGAAAGAGGGTTTCTACAATGGAGGATGCAGGATGTTCTAGGGAAACATCCCAGTCGGGAATGGGAGATGGGTATGGGTATGGTCAAGGAGGTTCTAGGTGTGGGGACCTCTGGTCTGAGTTCTTAAAGGATGAGTAGAATTACCTCGGAATAGAGGAAAATTGCAGACTGGGTTTACCTGAAAGACTTTTTTAAGATGGGGATTAGCACATGAGACTTTTGTTAGAGAATGCTTTTGGGAAGGGAAAGACACAGGATTGGGAAGAGCGAGTTGAGCCATGATACATTCCAAACAAAGGCCTCCGCCAACCCCATAAGAGCTCTGGAACTAAAGTGGACCATTCAGAGTTTTTCCAAGTAGGAGCGAGGGATCCAGGCCATTTTCACCATCAGGTGAATCCATCCTGAGTGTTGCAGACTGTCCCTAAACAAAGGTGTGGCTCAGGATGAGTAATTTTTTTTTTGAAAGAGGACTGGTCCCAAGCAGCGATGCCAGGTGCTGGGGAAATAAGTCTTCCATTTCTCAGGTTGGATCTGGGCAGAAGATCACAGCATCCACCACAAGGGGGAAAGCGTTTTTGACACTGAGGAAGGAAGGAAGGAAGGAAGGAAGGACAGAAAGAGGGAAGGAAGGGCAAGTTGGTGCCATGTGAGTAGTCCAGAGTTTGTCTTGGAAAGGATTTCACGGGAATCAGATCCTGAGACTGTCAGAGATATGCATACAGGTGGGTCACTGGGGAGTGGTCAGTCTCAGGAACAACATCTTTAAGGGAGTGGGGGAAGCAGGACTGGGCAAAAGGAGCAGCTAAACTGTAATACAGGTACAGCAGAGAGGTAGCCAGTCCCACAGGGATGGCCCATCAGAGATGTCCTGGATCGAAGTAAATGAGATGAGCCTTGTACTACTGCATTGACCCATCACTGGAAATGGGCTGACCCCAAGGAAGAGTGCATAACCTTTTCCACAGGAGCTCCCTTCAGGGAAGGGCAAGTCCTTGGAGGGACTCAGCTGTGAGCCATCAGCCTTCAACACTCTTAAGAGATGGGGGAGTGAGTGCCTTGGTCCTGAAGGGCCATGAATGTATACTATTGTCCATCTCGTGAATGTGAACAATTTCTAGTGCCCCTCGATTAGAACAGAAAACAACACATTGGCCAAACTGATGGCCACATAACGTGTATTTAAAGATGTGTTAACCTGCTATTTAGATAGCAAAGGTACCACATCTAGCATGATGGTAGTGACTGAGGCTCCCCTGGGTTGGGCTGGCAGTGCTCAGTTATCATCCATTAAGATCTGGCTGATTTCCACCGAGACCACACTGGCAAATTAAATGGGGACTATTAGCCCCACACCCTTTAGTTCTTTAAAGGCGAACTAATCTCTGCCATTATGTAAGGGAAAAATATTTTTTATAGCTTATCTGTGGTTTATGTGTTTGTTTTGTATTTCATAAATTTTAGGGTCATGGTGATCTTAAAATAGTTTAGTATATCTTAAAAATCCTTTAGTGACAGGGCTGAAGGTTAAGTCATATTGCAGTAAAATGAGGAACTTTCAGGAGTGAGAATTCATGGAGTTGGGTGCAGAAATGGGTGCAGAAATGACTGCAGCTGGGGATGCCTGGGTGGCTCAGTTGGTTGGACGACTGCCTTCGGCTCAGGTCGTGATCCCGGAGACCCGGGATCGAGTCCCGCATCGGGCTCCCAGCTCCATGGGGAGTCTGCTTCTCCCTCTGACCTTCTCCTCGCTCATGCTCTCTCACTGCCTCTCTCTCAAATAAATAAATAAAATCTTTAAAAAAAAAAAAAAAGAAATGACTGCAGCTGTGCCAAGGGTGGGTAAATGGAGGTGGACAGGATGCTCTTTCACTTCTACCATTAACACTGAACTTTTCACTTTACCCCAGCATCAACATCATAGAGGGAAAAAATTATGGAAGTCCAATACCCTCCCTCCCGATGGAATCCAGGGGAAACAGCTCATTATTGCTTCTGAATGAGAAAGTATCTCCCTCCATAATGAACACATTTAATGTTCTGTTAATTGAGCATCTGTGGGTGCTTTATCTTGGTTAATGGGGATATTTCAAAGAGCCCAGCTTAGGGAAATCTTCTGACTGGGCAAGTTTTATTCCCTGGCGCACTTCCTAACTCCTTCTCTATTAGGTACTCTTCTTTCCTGTCCATTCCCCTCTGCCCACATCACCCCTTACTCCATGCCCCAGGCTGCTGGAAAATACTGTGGTTTGTCTGGATCCAAACATATGGGTTTACAGGCTTGTCTGTTTTCAAGTTTGTGTATTCATTGTTCTTATGTATATACAGATTTTGATTAATTTTGTCTATAATCAACTTGTGGCTTAATGAGGATCTGGAAAGGGGGAGGGCTGGTGGTCTCTTCCAGGGGAAAGGGAAGTGCAGACAAGCTATTGGTTGGGAGCTGGTGGTTCCCATGAACTGGAATCATGGAAGAGCTCTCCCAGCCAGAGACTGTAGCATCACTCACCTTTCCTCTCTGGTGTCCAGCAGGATGGTTCAGCGCGGGAACGCTGAGGTCGGTTTGCGGATGATGGTGCCGCCGCTGCCAAGACGACCACCGATGGTGCGGAGGACTGCTGTAGGAGGCACTTCTGCAGGCTTGTTGGGCTTCCTGATGGCTTCATTCAGTTCCCTGCCTCTCTTAACGACCAGCTGTTCTAGGGCCTGCAATTATCTCCAGCTAGTGTCAGGGACCTGGGAGCACTTGATTGGTCTTAAGCGGGCAGCTGATCCACATCCCTCCAAGTGTCCCAAAGAAAGCTGTTTAACTCGAAAGATCCCGCTTGTGGGGTGGGGAGACATTTCTCCTGGCAGAGACTCCCATAAACCTCCCTGCCATAGACTCTCCTGCAGCTCTCCTCCTCTCTCGGTTCTCTCACTCACTCGTCTGGTCACTGGGCTAACACATACTTACCGAGTAGCCACTACTCTCCAGGCACTAGGAACTACGGTCCTGGAGATGCAGCCCAAATAAGATCAAGACTGGCCCAGGCTTTGTGAAGATCACCCCAACTGTGCTCCATCTCACGGTACCCCCTACTCATAAGTACCCCTTGATTAGGAGGGAGAACGCAGTGTTCTAGAGAGGTTGGGGTTTGTTTGTTTAAGATTATTATTTATTTATTTGAGAGACAGAGACAGAGACAGAGACAGAGAGAAGGAGTACAAGTAGGGAGGAGGGGCAGAGAGAGAGGGAGAGAGAAGCAGACTCGCCGCTGAGCAGGGAGCCCAATGCTGGGCTCGATCCCAGGACCCTGAGATCATGACCTGAGCCGAAGGCAGAAGCTTAACTCACTGAGCCACCCAGGCGCCCCTCTAGAGAGCTTTGATTTTAAATGGCCGAGTTTGAAACTTGGGGATAATTCTTCCCATTGGCTGAACACCAGTGGAAGCAAAGATGCTGGAGTTCAGGAGAAGGGATGGTGGCATTGAGATGGCACGGAGATATGCACAGTGTCAGAGCATGAGGGAAAGCCTGTGCTTATGAGAAGCCTATGCTTACATGCCAGTCAAGTGGATTGTAGAAGAACATGATAAAAGAACAGAAGACGAGTTACATTTAGAACTTAAAACTACAGAATCACTCTCATAATTTCTCCTTGTATTTCTTTTCTATCCTCATGAAGATGTGATTTATTTATACTGTCATAGAATAAATAGAACCTTGATTTTTATTTCACACATCATCTGATTTTAGGTACCTTTGCTGCATCAGGATTTCAGCAGAACATCCTTCCAGGAGACTGGGGCAACATATCTGCCCCTCTCCCCAACCCCATTCACCTGTCTCAACTCTGACGCCACACACAAGCAAGAATACATTCACTGGGGGTTCCTCAGTCCCTGATCTGAACCACGTCTGCTCCAATTAGCCACCACAGGTCCAGAGCCGCCCCTCAGCTGCCAGTTTCCTTGGATCTTCTGACCTGTTTTATGAGGCCTCTCTCTCCCATGCCTAACACAGACACACAAGATGCACAATAAGTAGTTATTGAAAGAGGAAATTTTGTTTCCACTTTCATACTCTTCCTCATGTAAGAGATGGCTTATTACTTTCATGGAAAGAGCACTCAAATAAATGAAAAGAAAAAGCACTTCAAAGTCTCCATTCAAATATTCCCAGCTAGGAGTGGGGGGGTGATTTTCCACTCTTGTTCCCTTATTCTAGGTGCTGACTAGTTCCAAATCTAAAAAGGCACATTGGCTCGTGGGCTTGGGTTGACTTCAGTGCACCCGGAGAGAAGAGCAGATGGCTTGCTAGGTCCAGGAATTCCCCAGAGCTCATCTCTGTTACTCAACAGATCATTAACCTGGAGCTTCAAAACCACAATGGAGCACTAAGACAGCTAAACCAAGAGCTGATGGGTCCTTTGCCTTCGAAGACATGGGCAATGATTAGGTTTCTCACCATCCGTAAACTTAAACAATGAAAGCACAAGAAAAAAAGTTGCCTTTCACTATTCCAGAGATCCCCGATAATAGAATGTATGTAGGGTGATGAGATGAGGATTCCCCCCCACCCCCACACTCCTAGAGGGTAAGATACAAGGAAACCTCGCTCACCCAGGCCTGTTCTTCTCAGATTCTGGGTCAGACTTACAATCCCAGTCGGAGGGTGGTGCAGTGGGTAGCATCCTATTGGCTGGGATGAATTCTAAGCTGATCATCTCAGCAATTTCATTCTCCAGAAATCTGCTATTTTAAAACCACTGAACACATCATAGAAAACGCCTGAAAATACAGCATAAAATATAGCAAGTATTTTTTAAATGCATGGTCAAATTCAGAAGAAAGCAGCAAGAGCGTGCTGCCAGCAGAGCTGGACACCAAAATAGGACCCCCATTTCAGGAACCAAGAGGTTCAGGTGTGAATGGCTACGCCGGGGGCAGGAGACCACCCTGTCCACCCCATCGACCCACAAAAAGCAGAGAATGGGAAGCTCCATAAATATTCAGGTCCCTCAAAGACCTACCCCTAGAGAACAGGAACAACAGAAAAGGGAGTCAGCTCACCTGCAAAGGGAAATAAGGAAGCCGCCCCATCCTGACATGGATTCTGGTCGGAAATTTTACAAAAGGCTTCCTATGAAGATTTGTAACTTAATCCTGCCCTTGTGCAGGTTTGGCATTCTAATTTACTACCAGCAAGCTCCAGGCAGCCCCTCCAAAAACATTTCCGTATCTGTTTTGGAGCAAGTGTATACTCATACCAGAGTTAGTATAATGACCTGAGTTTGTGGTGAATGCTTGGGTTAGAGAGAAATGGTAGTCAATGAACACATTGTAATTTTATTTGTAGAGAGCTTTCTCATGTATCTGTGAGTCTTGATCTATCTACTTACCTAAGTAAGGCAAAACCTAAAATCTCAGCTCCAAACCAGGTCGTTCCAGTCATCACTACTCTGCCTGTAGGCTAGTTCCCTCTATGCCACCTCCACTTCTTTATCTCCTAAAAATCCCATTCTTAAGACAGTTCTGGTTGACAGTTGGCCACAAGAGGAATGTGCATGGAATCTGAAAGATGGAAGTGAAGCCCCATCTGTTACCTGATGAAGATCATCAGGATCAGTAGGCTCCAGCTCATGCTGGCTCTCCTGCCCTCTGCACCCCACTCTTCCTCCTGACTGAGGATTCTGTCAACCAAGGATCGGTCCAGGCCCCTCCCCATGTACTAGCTGGTAGATCCACAGAGGCACAGCTGCCCATGGACCTCCCATGATCTCCTCCTTTGCTAAAGCTCTGTTTTCAAGGCCAGATGTGCTTGGTATCTCATGCAGACTGGATAGATCAGAATCCTCTGATTCTCCTGGACCTTCCCTCAGCCCCTCCCAGAAGTGGGTTAGGTCTCCTTTCCATAGTAAACCCATTCTCTGGTGATGGACAGTGGTTCTGTCTCTGCACTTGAACCCTGACTGATTTGCCCTGTTACCTGGTGCCCAAGAGAGGCCCCAATACAGAACAGGGCGAGAAGTATTCGATGTACCAGGATATCACCTGAGCACCTTTATCCTCCACTCTGGAGTGATGAAATCAGCCGGGAAAGATGGCATGCACTTCTCCCAAAGGGGAAGAGTATTGCCTTCTAGAGTCTGCGCAGCTCCTTACCAGCTCGTTTTACTGACTCTAAACATGACCTTCATCTGCCACTGCTTCTGTCCCATCCCTCCCACCAGGGCATGTTCAGGCCCAGCAGACCGCCGTCTTCCACAGTCCTCCAGTACTTGTCCTGCGGTCCATCAGCTGGGCTCGGCCCAGTCCAGCCCCATCTAAGCGCATGCACTCTGCGTGCCTTCCTCTCCCCTGCGCCGCTCTCACATGCTCTGAAAAGAACTGGTTTTGAGCTGTTGTTTTTCTAAAGATGCCTCCCTCCCTGGCATTGCAGAGCCACACGCCCGCTAGAAGACAGGTAACCTTCATCTTGGCACACGTTTCTCTCTCACTGAGTGCACCCCGGCAATTCCCATTTAGACTTTCCTACAGAACAGTTTTGTAGCATTTCCATTTATTACATATTTAATTGCCTTTTAATTGGTGCAGCTGTTTACAGCATGTTGGAGGCATATTGGAACTCTCTGCCTTAGCACCCATTTCAGGCTTCCTTCCTGCCCTGGATTACGTTACTGTCGGCCAAAACTTCGCGTTTGAGCCTTCAAGTTTAATCAAAGACTTACTGTCTAATATCAAGACTTGTGATAGCCATAATCCCTTCAGGCAGGGGGCAGAGAACAATGCAAAATTTCAGGGGTAATTTCAGGAGCTAAAATTAGCATTGCAATACACCAAGTTCATGGCAACTCGTCCCATAACTATCAGTGGGTCCAGGCACTTAAATTTAAGTTCCAAATCCATTAGTTTCAATTCTATGCCCGAAGCCTGAGGTGGGGCTTTCCTGGAGTAGGGAGGTTGAACTATAAATTCCAATGTGCATTTAATATTCTGTTGGGTCTGATTGCAACTTGACAGAAGACACTTATGATTTGTATCATTGAAACATTTAAACATGAATAATGTAGTTTTTAAATATTGTATTTGGATTATTTTAATCTTCGGTTCAAATAGGCTCTCCAGCTGCTTGCTTTCTTGCTAGCTTTTTTTCTTCAATTTAGTTAACTTACTCATTTCTTTATTTACATTAAGGAATACGGTGGGAGGGCAGGTTCTGAAGAGCAAGTTTAGGAATTCTTGGCTGGGAGAGTCTCTGAGCCTGAATTTTTACACTTGTGACCTTGGAGTAACCATATCGACCCCGCAGGGTTGTAGTGAGGGTTAAAATGAAGATAATGATGATGGCAGTTCTTCATAACCTGAAAGCTGTTGTAGAAATACAATCATTTCACAAGGTCATGAGCCGAGTCCTTTCTGGAAAAGTCTAGACAGATTACATCAAAACCTGTTATTCCAGGATTCCTTACTTGGCTGCTATCTAGGTTTTTGTATTTTGTCTTGCTTTTGTCTCTGAACTCTTTCTTTGCTCATTAGTATCATTATGCAGAGTGGAAATAAGATGAGAAAATCTAACCTATTTAGTTTGCTATGTAAGGGGAACTCCAGTTAATGCTTTGGTGTGGACATACACAAAGCCCTGGAACTACATGTCCCAGAATCCTCTTCCCACTATGGTTCCTGGCTGGGGTCCAACCCTGAGGGGCTCTCATCTGAGACCGCAGGTGGGAGAAAAGGTTAGTCTGACTCTGCAGGCAACAAGACATGGCAGCAAGCTCTTGATGTGTTACACATCAAGATCTGTAATCTGTCAATCCAGATGACTTAGATCATTAGTGGGGATGCCCCAGGATTGTTGAGAATTGCTATGATTTCTGGTCAGCTCACGAGAAGCACCCACTTGAGTTTTTCAGGTTGAGAATTGGGGGATGGCTTTTCTGACCAACAGTTTATGGTTGTATAGGACCAAATTCTTTATATTAAGACTTAAAATTCCCAAAACATATAGCATGACTTCTGTTTTCCCAGTTTGAACCTGTCTGATACAAACCACTCCCTTTTCACCAACGCCATGTGTGACAAAAATTTATTAAGCACTTACTATAACCTACTATGAGCCAGTCACTTTGCTAGGTGCTTTACATGTATTGTCTCATTGAATCCTCATTATAACCGTTCAAAATCAATCCAATTATTTCCTCCACTTTAAAGACAAGATAACTGAGGCTTAAAAGGGTTAAGGAATTTGCCCAAGATCACACAGTACGATATACAGAGTCCTAGACTTTCAGAGCCACAGTGTCCTTATGAAAGTGGCCAGCTGGGTAGCATTTTTCTATGATAATACATTTTAAAAGTCCACTGGGATATTAGAGTGAGTCAGCATCGCCCAAATAACATGGCCATTGTGACTGAACAAGACGCTAAAAATCCACTGTCAGATTTCAACCCATCAGAGATCTAGTGACTGGTAAAATTAGGAATGCAGCAGAATATTTGGTGCTGATGGGCATTGTGAAAAAATCAGAGCTGGTTTTTGAATCAGACACAGAGCCAGGAGAATGGCGTTGGTGGTGGTGGTAATGACGGTCACCTATTCAAGAAGGTCTGTAAGAGGATCTTGAGTTCTGATCAGCATCCTTTTTCTACTGAATTGAGACTTAACATATCCTCTTATCTGACTTCCAGGCTAAGCTTCAGAAAGATCTCGTCTAGCTTGAGCCTCGGGTTATTAGCTGAGCAGGACCCATGAGGATGCTGCTGGGATTTAAAGGTCCAGCTACAGTCACAGGTGTTTTGAATAACTAACACCATTTCCTGAATCCAGTCAAAATAGTATTCATCTCCACAGGTGACTTCAAATATGGCGACTACAGGGTTGGGTTAAAGGAAGTCAAAGGAATGTCAAAGGAACAGGGACACTAAGGAATTGCTTTTGTATTCGACACCTGAATCCTGCTGCACAGACTAGAGCCAAGAGACGTGTCACGTTTCATTTAATGAGACTGACTTTGAGGTTCCCGTGCCCCTCACCTGGTGGGCACTCCAATTTTAATCATCCTTAGGGTGCGATCTCCTCTTGCGCTCCCCTCAGGGATGTGTGAAGGTCCTGAAGTTCCTCTGCAGAGCAGGCTATTCAGGAAAGCCCCTCTGGCAATTGGTCCCCGGGTCACAGCTAATAGTCCTCTTTCAAGCTCACACATAGCTCCTTGAAAATCACAAGCTCGGCTGTGACTGTACCACACACAGGCTCAGGAATCTTGGCACCTTTGGATCCTCCTTCTGGGGCTATACCTCCCTGGAAAACGTGAGTCAGTACTCACCGATGATCCGCCCCTCCTCGGAATGTGGGAGTGGAGCTCTCCCCGGGGCTACTTTGCATCATGGTCCTCATATCATTTGAGTTATTTTTTTGTTAGTTTTTTTAACTAACTCATGAGTGAGGTGGGGGGGGAAGGGCAGAGGGAGAGGGAAAAGCAGATTCCCAGCTGAGCAGGGAGCCTGATGCCGGACTCCATCCCTGGACTCAGGAATCATGACCTGAGCTGAAGGCAGACACTTAATGACTGAGCTACCCAGGAGCCCCATCATTCGAGTTATTTTCTTCAAAGTGCTTATTGCTGTCTAAATTAATGTGCTTCATTTGGTCCATTTATTTTAATTGTCTGTTTCCCATTTCCCGTTAGCCTCCTCCCCATATTAATAACAACATCAAACATTTATTGAAAACTTACTATAAGCCAGGTACAAATCCAAGGGTTTCAAAACTAGTTCTTTAATTCTCAAAATAATTCTCTCATATGAGTTCTGTTTTATCAATCCTAGTTTACAACCAAGGCCCAGGGAGATTAAGGAACTCATCTAAGGTCACAGAGCTGGAATGGCCAAGGCAGGATTTAGACCCAAAGAATCTGGCTCAAGAGTCCTACTGCTTAATCAAGATGACATTCCATTTTTCTCCTGTTGCTATCCTCCACACTATTACTTCTGGATTATTAAAAATGTGCCTACTCTTCCATCTCTCCTTCCTTCTTTCCTTCCTTCCTTCCATTCTTTCTTCCTTTCAGACAAAACTTAAATTTACTGATTTATTTTCTCACTTTTATATCCATAGCCTTTGGTTTTAATCTCTCTTCTTGCTGAAAGAATTCTTTTAATGATTTTCTCAAGCATTTCTTGTTATGTTAAATCTCTGAGGCCCAGGATAGCAGAGAATATCTCTATTTTAACCACCATATTTAAATGATTGAGTAGATCTAAAATTCTGGATGGGAAGTTCTTTTTTTCTAATACTTCAAAAATACTATCCATTTCGTTATATTCAGGATTATTGAGAATTCTGATACCTTATCTGATTCCTTTTCCTTTGGTCTGCTTTTTTCTCTCCAAAAGATTTTAGAATTTTCCCTTTGCCTTTTATGTTCCTGTTCTAGGTGTGTGCGTGTGTGTGTGTGTGTGTGTGTGTGTGTGTGTAAATCTGTCCTTCTAACCCACTATGAGCTTTCCAGTCTGAGTTATTGAACCCTCCAAATTAGCTTTCTGTTGCTGTGTAATAAACACACCAAAATGTAGTAGCTTAAAGCCTACCTTTCTCAACCTGTGTTCCACAGGCTGACAATTTGGGAATTGGGGCTGGGCTCTGCTGGTGGTTCCTCTGTAGTCAGCTGCTAACCAGCTAAATCGTTGAGCTTCTGGGTGTTAGCGGGATGCCAGCTGAAGAGTGGGTGAGCTGGGCCTTTGATCATTCAGCTGGCTGGCTTGGGCTTGGGAGCCCAGGGGTATGTCTTTCACACACAGTCTGTTCCCTGAACTCACCAGGAGAGGCACAGGGAGGATTTAAGCTTCACCCTTTCTTCCAGGTGTCCACTAGCAGCCAAGACAACTGAAACTCCCAGGGTAAAAGGAGTTACAGAGGAAAGGTGACAATGTATCTGACTCTCAAAGAAAAGCAGCAAAGGACATATGTATGGCAAAGGATCCAGGCTTAATAGACCAGATTTTTAAAAAGCATTGGAAAAAAACCTTCAATAGCATAAGGGAAGATTTTGGAAACATGAACTAGTAACAAATCAAAGAAGAACTGACTAAAGATGCTGGGAATGAAAAAAATAATTGATAAAACGAGGAACTCAGCGGGACATTTGAAAGCCGAATGGGTATAGCCACAAAGATGAACAAATGAAATGAAAAATCGGGTCAAGAACTCTCCGGGAGGATTTCAAGAAAGATGAGAACAGCTGGAACTATGAAAGTGACAGCTAGGAGAGATGGATGGCAAATAAAGAAATGAACATCTGTATGTGAGGCCTCTCGGAGGGAAAGAGCAAAAATAAGTGAAGGAGAGGAAATGCTTGGAAAAAAGCAATCGAGAATTTTCCAGAATTAAAGGAGGATGTGGTAGATTTAATGGTAATGGCCCCCAAATTGTTTCTTCTCCCTCCACACTGATTCTCAGCTTGGCCAAGTGACTTATGTCAGCTGATAGGACAAGAGAAGGATTGATGCAAGCAGGGACTTTACAAGTGCCATCCTGTGCTGCTTTTGTTTTATTTATTTACTTTTTAAATATTTTATTTACTTAGAGAGAGAGAGAAAATGAGCTGGGCTGGGAGGAGCAGAGGGAGAGGGAGAAGCAGGCTCAAGACCTGAGCTGAAGGCAGACGCTTAACCAACTGAGCCACCCAGGCAACCCCGTGTTGCTTTTA
>PISX010014533.1:0-52518 GCA_004024625.1 Mellivora capensis
ACAGATCCAGGGTCACAGTACAAGCCTGGCAGGAAAATCACCAACAGCAACACAATCCCCAACGTAGCACATGAAGTTTTTGGCACTGGTCCCAGCCTGAAGTCCCTCTTTTGCTGAGCGCAAGTCTGAAACTTTATCTTACCCTCTTTCAAGGCCCCTTGGTTCTTCCATAACGAAGGCAATATAGAGGAATAGTTTCTCAAAGAGGCTGGCATTGACAATGCCATTGAGTCAGTTGATGCTGTGTGGCCTATGTCCCATAGCAACAGCTCTCCCAGGCATGCTGAGACCCAGAGAGTCAGACATCAGCTCCACGCCTAGGCTGGCTCCCTAAGGGGTGGCTGCTGAGACTTTGGGGCTGGATTTCTATTTGGTCTTGGCCTTTGGTAGTTCCCTTACCATATGACTTCCTTCCAACAGCAGAAGCTCTAATGTTCCTTGGGTACGTTCCCTTTACCTTCACAGATAAGCCATGTAGGCAGACTGTAATGATTCAGACAGTACTATTAACTCGTAATTTGCCTAAATTATCCTTATTCTCAGCCCAGGCCACACTACTCCTGTATCCGTTAATCTGCTCATTCTTTAAAACCCAACATTCTGGCAGGAGGTAGGGGGAGGGGACAGGGATTCTTTGGGGATCTCTGAGCAGGACAAAGTTCTCTGTACCCACTGCCTCCTTTCCTTATTTCTGTAGTTATCAGGATACCGTTTCTCATCCCAACCCTCCTCCATCAGCCTATGTTCATAAGACATGAGTTTAGACTTTTTGTATCTGTATGTAAACATAATTCTTCCCAACAGCAAGTTTTCCTAATACACATAAGTGATAAATGAACTAAAGCTAGTTTTACCATGGAAGTATACAAGTGACTAGGATCAACATTCAATTCCTCCTAACTGCCCCAACATAAAAACAAAATCTGATTAGCTATCCAGTTACCATTTCATCAAGAAAATAAAAAATGGACTGTGTAAGAATTTTTAAAATATTTTTTCACTCTTATAACTAAAATTGAACTGTAATGTCTATATAAGTCCTTTTGGTTTTGTGTCAATTTCCTAGTGTATTTAGCAGTAATTTTAAAAGGGGGGGAGAAAAGCCCTATCTATTTACTTTTCTTGCAGTTATTCTCCAGTACATTCTCCGATAAACTAAAATAAGACTGTATATCTGTTATCCTGCATAAAAATAATTTTATATCAAGTCAAATATTTACAATATAAAACCATTAAAATAAAGGTTATGACTATAAGTAGGTAGCACTAAAAAATGGGGATATGCCCTAATTCAAAAAGGAATGGTACAGGGTCACCTCCATGGTTCAGTCTGTTGAGTATCCTGACTCCTCTCAGGGTTGTGAGATGGAGCCCTGCATCAGGCTCTGCTCAGTGAGGAGACTGCTTGAGATTCTCTCTCTCCCTCTGCTTCTGCCCCTACCCCCACTCATGCTTGCTCTATCAGATTTAAGAAAAAGAATGGTTCAATACACAAGATCTCAGATATGAGTAGGAGAGCAGATCAACTCAATATTTAATTCCTAATACAGATTTTGAAATTTATCATTAGGATCTGGCAATAGAACTTGCACTGTTCTATCACAAATCCACTAAAAAATTTATAGCAAAAAGGTAAAATGATTTCTAGCTGGACCTCTTCTTTTATTTAAGAGGAGAAAGCCTCTCAAAATTATATAATTTGGAAATTATCAGACTTAAGATATTTCCCTTATTTGAACCACAAACAGGCAGGGAAAATTAGGTAAAGTCATTTTGTAGGATAAAATAATCAAATCAATAATGAAAGAACACTTATATTCTTAAAATAAAAATTGTAACTAAGCATATCCAATTTTCTAATTCACAAATTGAAACACATTTTCTTCAAAAAATACACATGCAAGTAAGCATTCACACACAAGATCTGACTTAGATCACTTGCATTCTTTAACCAATAATTCCTTCAATTTGTTCTTTCTCACATTAATACAACAAGCTCTTTTTAAAAAGCTATCTTTTTAATTTTCTTTGTATTTCTTATGTAAGCTCTATGCCTATTGTGGGGTTCAAACTCATAACCCTGAGATCAAGAGTCAGAGGCTCAACCAACTGAGCCAGCCAGGTGCCCCTAAAAACTATATCCATTTTTAGCTTTGAAGAGCTAAAAAGCAGGGTGCCTGGCTGACTCAGTTGGTTAAGCATCTAACTCTTGATTTCTGCTCAGGTCGTGATCCCAGGGTCATGAGATCTAGCTCTTGGGCTCAGCATGGAGTCTAGTTGTCCTTCTCCTTCTGTTCCTCCCCCTGCCTGCACTCTCTTTCTCTCTCAAATAAATAAATCTTTTTTTTAAAGATTATTTATTTATTTATTTGACAGATCACAAATAGGCAGAGAGGCAGGCAGAGAGAGGAGGAAGCAGGCTCCCCGCTGAGCGAGAGCCCGATGCGGGGCTCGATCCCAGGATCTCGAGACCACGACCCAAGCCGAAGGCAGAGGCCCTAACCCACTGAGCCACCCAGGTGCCCCTCAAATAAATAAATCTTAAAAAAAAAAAAAAAAGCTAAAAAGCTATCCTCTTATTTTTCAAAAAATAAATTTCTGAAAGGTATTCTCCTATGCTCATACAATGTATTAACCAGGAAGATACACTGTTTTACATCAAGCAGATCTATAACTATGGTGAAGTCCATAGGCATCTGAGTGATAAGTAATGGTTTTGGTTAAACAGAGGGTTAGCAAATCATGTGGTAAAACTTGAATTTGCTAACCTCCTGCCTACAAAAGTTGTTCTTACAATATGACTTCCTACAGGTATGAGCATTTAAAGATTTTATTTATTTTTTTATTTATTTATTTGACACAGAGAGAGAGAGAGACAGCAAGAGAGGGAACACAAGCAGGGGGAGTGGAACAGGGGGAAGCAGGCTTTCCATTGAGAAGGGAGCCGATGCAGGGATCGATCCTAGGACCCTGGGATCATGATCTGAAGGCAGACGCTTAACTGACTGAGCCACCCAGGCGCCCTGCAGGTATAAGCATTTAGAGGCTGGAAGAGAAGAGGATAATTCTGTTTCACTACCAGTTACATGTGAAATTTGCCTTATTAGTCAACCTGACATAAAGCAGGATTTGCTACTAGCCTACAAACTCCACAAATAAAACTCCAGTTGGAAGATCAAACAGTGCAGAGTCCTTTGGGGACTACTATTTTGTCAAGAGTCCCAAGTAGGACCCACTTTTATATTACAACAACTGGATCATCCCTCCAGGGCATTCATAAACTTCCAGCATGGTACTCTTGTGTGGACATGTCTGGATGTAGCATTTATTTTAGGAGCCAGATTAATTCAGCCTGGTAAGACTAAGACATGGGCAACTGCTGCTCTCTGAGTAAAAAGAAGCACTTTTTTGGATGTCCTAGCTCATGCCTAAAATTCACCACACACTAATGGAAAAAAGTTATCCTGAGCCTTTGGAAGATACCCAAGTAAAAAATTGAGAAGGGAATGGTAGATAGGGCATACCAGAAGTTTCCTCTGAAGAGTAACAAAGCGAACTATGGCCTTCCTCTCTCCAGACAATACCTCTACCCTGAGAAAAACAAGTGAACATTCAGTTGTTCTAGAAATAAGTACAGAGTTTTCCTGACTGCAGTGATTTGTAAGACTGCATTTCATTAAAAAACAATAATTTGATTCAGCACTTAATTCAGCTCTCAGCTAAGTCTTCAAGTCAGTAAATAAGAAAACCTTTTGTTCTCCTCTGCTGCCTAACTCTTAGATTTTGCCATGTTTAAAAGTATTGAATTCTCAGGGTGCCTGGGTGGCTCAGTTGGTTAAGCATCTGCCTTCACTCAGGTCATGATTCCAGGCTCCCTACTCAACAGGAAGTCTGCTTCTTCCTCTGCCCCTCCCCCTTCTCATGCTCCCCCCCCCAAATAAATAAATAAAATCGTAAAAAAAAATACTGAATTCTCCTTACATGGTATCCATTCACAACAGTTATTCATCACCTAAGTTTAGGGAGCCTTACCTCAAAAAATATCTATTACCCAATGTAATAAGGTAATTCTTACAAAATACTTTGTGTTTTTATCCTACATTTCCAGTCAGTCACATACATATGGGGCAAACGAACCAAATGTCATCCTGAAGACATACTCAGCCAAGTGGAAGAGTTGCAAAAGTAAGTGAGCTCTGTGAGATCAATTTTGGTTGAAGAGAATGTGATGGGATGAAAGCGAGAACTTGCCTACAGATTGTCTTCCTCTGCCCTATAATGCAATTTGCCTGCTACACCTTCTATTTACCAATACTGGCACCCACCAAAAACTGCTACAATAAACAAACAAATAAAAAGGGTTTATGGAAGCCCATGAGCACAACAGAAAACAATAAAAGCATCAGGCCTTCCTTTCTGTTCAAACAGCTGATCTCTGGGCCAGAACTACCCTTCCTGAAACTGACAGTATGGAACAAATAAATACAGCCCGGGCATGCCCACGTGAAGCACAGACCAAAGCATTTGACAGTAAAATGGCACGTTTGAGAGAAAAAACCTGGTCTTAGCACCGGGGTATGGGGAGTAAGCAGAATCAGGTTTTTTCTCTTCTTAGTTGCTAACCCAATAGTTCAGTTTACATAGTATGTAACTTTCTCAGAAAAATCATCCAATAAAAAGAGCCAAGAGAACAGAGAAAAGGAAGAAAAAGCAACAGAGCTCGGTGAGGCCCGTGAGGAAGGGGAGACGACTGAGCGGGATCTCAGATGAACAGAAGGAAGCTCTGGTTCTTCGTGAAAAGAATAAACTCAAAATCCTGTTAAGATTTAAGAAGTACACTGATACCTTTTGAAAGATATAATAAAAAAAAAAAATGTTACCCCTTTTCTTGAAATAATTAGGGACAAGAAGAATGAGGACTCTGCTTCCTGCCTCTTCCGTCATGGGAGTTGGTATCCTGTGGGTTCCACCAGGCCGTCTACAGTATGGATCCACAAAAATTTTTTGGCAACAGAGGTAATCTACCAATAGCGCAGTCCCTACATTAGCCACTTCTGGGCTTTGCATTCTTCTACTCTGACAGCCTCACACAAATCTTCTGATGTCCCCAGGGTCTTAGCACTAGGGTATGGGGAATAGGCAGAATGAGACTCTGCTGCTGAGCAAAAACACATGGTTAATCTAAGAAACCAGGAGAAGAAGGGCAAGTGAAACCAGATTCCATGGTACTTGATTCAACTGTTTACTAAAGAGACAGGTTAGTATAGTCAGTCCTTTGTCTACCACCGGCAAATGGTTTTTGTACACTTTATTACAAATAAAATAATCTTGTTTGACAATACCACCTGTCATCTTACAAACATGAGAAAGCAGTCCTAGAGTAAGAGTTTATCTCCAGGAACTGAACTTTTAAAAACAAACAAATGAACTATACTATGAATAAGTCCTGTATCTAAATTTATACAGTGTCTTTAGATAATGTGGAAATGAAATTACGATTTATTAATTTACATAAAAATTACTTTATACATTAAAGAAGAATTTTTCAAATTGTTTAAAAAAAAAGTCTGAAGCTGTCATTATTGGGATTCGTGGGACATGGTTTGCTCTTCTATCACTTGCTTCACAATTTCTGCCAGTTTTAGTCGATCTACTTTATCTGTGAATCCACGACCTGAAATGTAAAAAAGAAAAAAGTCAGTCTCCAAATGTGTGGAGGTGAGATTCTTGACAGGGACCCAATAAGGTACCAATGTGGTGTACGACAGGGGCTCGGCAGGGTTGAATCTACAGCACACTGTTTATCTGAATTCTGTAAAACAAGTGAAAGGGCCAGACATCCAGATATGCCTATGCAGTGAATGTAGGACCAACCCCCATCCCACAATACCCCTCTCACTCTCTAGCCTCACTTCACCTCAAAACAGCCCCAGCTCAGCCCCCAAAGATCCTTGATGTTCTACACATAGTCACTTCTTTGCATCAATGAAGAAAGGAAGAAGGATTTTCCTACCATTCCAGCTGAAGCTTTGCAGAGTATCTCTTAGAAGTTTGCATTCCCGGTTATACTTCCAAGCCTCCTGCATTACTTCATTCAACTTTTCGTCTTCATTCTCTCCTATTGATAAAGATGAAGAAGTAGTTGTGTTTTCCAGTGGCATCATGGGATTTTAAGTGTCAGAGATGGAAGGACACAATCTCCAACTTGTTGAGAAGTGATGAGTAAAGGCGCAAACTTTTGACACTGTTGTTACTACCAGTCCCTACATTAGCCACTTCTGGGCTTTGCATTCTTCTACTCTGACAGCCTCACACAAATCTTCTGATGTCCCCAGGGTCTTAGCACTAGGGTATGGGGAATAGGCAGAATGAGACTCTGCTGCTGAGCAAAAACACATGGTTAATCTAAGAAACCAGGAGAAGAAGAGAGAACAAGGCTGAGTGGACCACCTTCTTTCTCCTAAGCTCTTTTCTTACTTTGGAAGCTATCTAAGTACACTATGTGAATTCTCTGAAAACCCAAGAAATTTAGATAGTTTATTGGGTGCCTACTTGAGGCATCTCATTCATCTGCCGAGAAGAGCCCATTATACCACTGAATGGAAAGACTACACTAAAAGAAAGCTCTCACTCAAAAGGAGACATGTACAAGTCAGAGTCTGGCCATGATACATGTAGCAGCAAGGGGCACTTCTGAACTTCTGGGAGGTACTCTCTTTATATTCATGAGTTAATGACAGCCTTGCACTCTAAAGGCTCTAGAAATGTTTCCTGACCTTCACAAGCTGATCCAGACCCTGTCCACATTTTCTGTTCTTCATCTTCTGTCCTGTGCTCTCGTTAACAAACCAAGAAAACATAAAACTGCATGCTGTACCAGACACTGGTAATTAAACCTCAACTAGCAGTTTCACAGAAAACCAAAGGAGGGGCAGAACTTACCACCTTTCTGAGTTCCTTTCTGACTGCTGTCTCTTTTTAGTGGACACGGAATAATTTATATAATGTGCTTATTCTCTTAGAACACAAAGATGAGGAAGACAACCTCAAATTAAACTGCTCCTTCTAGAATGTGCACCCACATACGCGGAACATTCATAAACGGCGTGACCTTTACCAGCCTGGGGGAGAATACACTGAGCAATCACGTCTCGGAGCTTTTCCAAGGCAACGTTTGAATCCTCGGCTCCATTCTCACGGTCGTGGATATAAACACCATCCTTTGGCTTGGTGCTTTAAAAGTTTGGAAGAGAGGGAATAACAAGGTGAAACCTCAAAAACCTGGGCTTTGTTAACTCTAAACACAAAGTTAACTCTAAACACAAGGCAGCACATTTTTTGGATAAATAATTAACTATAGAGTGTCTCCAACTTCTGATGCTATTTAAAGGGCTTATCCTTTCCACCCTCATAAGAGGTAGCAAAAGGGCAAACTCCTGGCTGACCTTCCAGAACCCTGCACTCAGTCACACCAGCCATGACGGAGAATCCACAGAATAATCAGTTACCCGAGTAATTTCCTCTTCCTCAGAATGGGGTTGTTCACAGAGTGCAGGGGTTTGAGGCTGACTTTCAGATCCTGGATTCTCATGTTGGCCAACTGTTCTGCGTGAGCCTGCTGGATTCCTGCAACCACCGCCTGAATGTAAACACTGTCATCAGTTTTCATGCTCACTTCAGGGCACCTAAAAAGCTAATCGAATAACTGTGAAGGAGAAGCTCCAAGAACTAAAAAGGCGATTTCACTGTTATGCTGGCAATATACACATTTTGATAAGCCAGAGCATTCTTCTCCATGGACTAGCAAGCCCAGGGAATACCAGGCAAACCAAGGGCCATACAACAACTAGCCCTTCCTCCTGCCACAGGGACATTAATGCAAGTAAGAAATACTAACAGACTCATGTTCACAGTCATTGGCAAGAGCAAGTGTAAAGAGAGGCATTCATGTACATCAGGGAAAGGGTGGTAAGCTGTGCCCGAGAAGCCTCCCACAATGGCATTTACTCACTGCCCCCACAATGTGGACAGTCAATTCAGCCCCGATGGCTCAGAACCCCAACCACTTCATATGATAAGCAAGTAGATCCTCAGGAACTCATCTACAAGTCAGTCAATTAATTTACAATGAGAAATAACTGTCATGGAGTCTAGAACTTTTGAAGCCTGTGTCTTTATGACCAGTTCGGGCTCTTACTATGGGCATACCAATTAAGGAAGGTAAATAATCAGCAGAAAGCTTTCTAAGAACAAGATGATTCCATGTTTATACTTAAAAAAAGGACAAACTGAGTAGATGTGTGTCTCCCCAGAAAAAGATGAGGAAGGATACACTAAGCCAGAGATTACCTCATCTCTGAGGGATGAGATTGAGGCAGAGGAATGAAAAGGAATTTATGCTTTTTAAAAAGATACATCTCTGTATTACTTTAATTTCAACAATAAAATTTGACAATTTTAAAAAGTAGTTAGTTCCCTCTTAAACATGCAATTAGAGCAGGTAGAGTTTGAACTCATTTAAAGGAACTATAATAGCTGGCTCTGGCTATACTCTACTGGATCCTCACATCACCCTTATCAGTGATGGCCCAAGTGGAGAGATGAGAATAGCTCAGGTTTGTGAGCTCAGGCTCTACCTCCTAGGCAGGCTTAGATGGACACTATTTAATATCTGCATACATGGCCATTTTTCTACACTTCACATTTAGTTTTCTACACTTCAACTCACATCATGACCCCATAATTCCTTTACAAATGGGAATATACTGTCACCTTGCAGTTCCACCTTATAGGCCTTGGGGCCACTCTTAAAAGATTCTGCACATCTATATTTGGCTTCAATATATACTAATTCTACAGTAACTCCAGAAAGCAATCTTATTTCTTCAATTTCAAAATTTTGAGGAAAGCCACACTGTAACCCCCACGTGCTGATCTAAGCAATCCCTTAGGATTTTGGATTGATCAAACCAATTCTGGGCTACTAGGTTTATTTATTTATTTATTTATTTACTTGCTTGCTTACTTATTTTTTATTTATTTAATTTATTTATTTGACAGACCGAGATCACAAGTAGACAGAAAGGCAGGCAGAAAGAGAGGGGGAAGCAGGCTCCCTGCTGAGCAGAGAGCCCGATGCTCCATCCCAGGACCCTGAGATCATGACCTGAGCTGAAGGCAGAGGCTTAACCCACTAAGTCACCCAGGTGCCCTACTAGGCATATTTAAACCAGAAAGAGAACCATACACAAATCAGAGATAGCAGAGAACACTGCTCTTTCCAGTTCTTTATTTCCCATACTACAGCAAAACTAAGGGAGGTCTTAGGATTCTTTTTTCCTGGGCTTAAGCTCAGATCACGATCTTAGGGTCCTAGGATTGAGCCCCATGGCGGGCTCCCCATTCAGTGGGGAGTCTACTTGTCCTCCCTCTCCCTCTGTCCCTCCCTGCCCCTTGGCTCCTGCTCTCTCTCTCAAACAAATAAATAAAATCTTTAGGAAAAAAAATAATTCTTTTTTCCTATCCCCTCTTTCTCACACTTCAATCCCCCTTCCTTCTAAGTGGGTAAGATGTATGCCTGTTTCTCTGCCTTTACCTCTCAACCACATTATGGTCCCACACAACACATGTCATTCATCTGCGTGTCCATCTAAGCAATATCTAAAACCTAAGAGACTTCCCTTGACCTAAACGAGCCTCGATCCTGATTTCCCTCTATTTGTCAATGAGATCACCAGATATGATACCCATTGTCCCCTTATTATCTAGTAAGTCACCCCAAATTGTAGAAATTTATCTTCGAAAATATTGAGCATATTCCCTTGTCTCTACTTCTCTGCTCCCAGAGCTGCTCCCGGGCTTGCTAATGGCTGCAGAAGTCTTGGGTTTGCAAGTCTGCAAGTATGGCTGACCATCCCTAAATACCTTCCCTGTGGCAAATCTCTTCCCCAAAATTGACAGTGGCCTCTCAGTTATGCGCTATTAAGACTTAAATCCCTCTGTGTGCTTTCAAAGCCTGGCCCTGCCACATATATTTCACTGACTTCCCATTAAAGAAGCCAGGTGGTTTCCCCCCGGACGCACTTCGGTCTGTACTTGTTTGCTCCTGTTGGAGCTCACTGTGGCTCCATGTGCTCCTGTGGCTCATTTTGCCACGTATGTTCTCTACTCAAATTTTTAAAGGCGGCTCATGTCTAAACTAATGTGAATAGGTTAAAAACTGCCACGCAGTAATTAATAAATATGAGGGGTTTTGCCTTCTCTTTAGGAACCCTTCCCTAATTATAGCCCTTCAAAGGTGTTCTCTTTTTCTGAATTCCCACAGCATTCGTAGAAAATGTAGCATGTAAACCTCTGATATCTGAAATGTTCCCTCTTTATTTCACATAAATTAGTCTTCCCAGTCTTATTTAAGCCCCTTGGGGGAAAGGATGTTGTCTCATAGTACTCTTTGCCCCCGCCAACCCCAAAGCACAAATATGGAGGATTTGAGTTTTCACTTAGTGTATATTTACCGGGCCTTGATCTGGTCTTTAATGTAAAGAAGCTTTTATTTCAGATCCTGATTTTCAGGAAAGCAGGGATGTCTCTCTGGGAAAGACTGAGTTCTCTGCATTGCTCTGCCTTTGACCCCTCCCTGAGCCTTGTCCCAGCATTCCTTCTCAACACAGCCTTTTTGGTGAACAAAGTAAGCACATTCGAAACCTTATCCATCATCAGTTGAGCAGATGGTAGCACATTATCCAAGGCCTCGGTCGAGTTGAGCCACGGGTGGTCCAATACTCCCTCAATGGTGAGTCTTTCCTCTGGTTTGACCTTCAAGAGCCTGTGGAGAAAAGGCCAACAGAGTTGTTTTCAGAAGGCCAGGAAGTTCCTGGGTCTGGTTCTAACCAACTCCAACTTTTGCCTTTCTACCAACTCCTACAAGCCTAGGCTTTCCATCTGTTGGCAGGGGTGGGGATCTAGTACCTAACCCCTAGTGGTGAAGGCACTGTGTCCTTTGGTAAGTCCTTTCTACACTAGGCAGAGTGAGATAAAAATTGTAGGATAAGGCTTAATCCAGTGATACTGCAGACTGAGTTCTAGGTTCAATAAGCCTACATACAGCTTATAGTTCCTGAGACTTGAATCTCCCACATCTATGTTTTTAGGACAGTGGGTTCCAATTTCCTAAAGGGACTCAAAGTGTTCTTTTAGCTAACAGTGGCTACAAAATTAGTTGAGGGGTCATGTGGTTATGAAAATCCAGGTTGCTGGGGCGCCTGGGTGGCTCAGTGGGTTAAAGCCTCTGCCTTCGGCTCAGGTCATGATCCCAGGGTACTGGGATCGAGCCCCACATCGGGCTCTCTGCTCTGCGGAGAGCCTGCTTCCTCCTCTCTCTCCCTGCCTGCCTCTCTTGCCTTCTTGTAATCTCTGTCTGTTAATAAATAAATAAAATAAAATAAAAAATCCAGGTTGCTACTTGTGATAAAACTGTTAGATGTCACCATATGGCAGGACGTGAACCCTTTATTCCAGAAATATTCAAAAGCCAAAAATCTAAAGTCTCTGATAAGGGGATGGCATTTCCTTCTAAGCTGAATGTATTGCTCTGTACCATCTGTTTTTTGATCCTACTTCTTCACATCTTGTCCATTCATGCTGATGTAATTCTTGGCCCACCTCAGCATGTTCCCTGGGCTTTTTAGCCCCTCCTTGCAACTACACATCCTCACATTGTAAATGTCAGTCAGGACAACATGCATACTTGCTTTTTCAGGTTCTCTGCAACCTTCTAGATCATTCTGAACAAACAGCTTCAGATTCTGAAGAAACGATTATTTAGAAAAGAATCCCAAAGCTGAAAGAAGATAATACTGCTCTACAGGAAATATATTCTATAGAACTGACAAAGAATCACTTAGAGGATATTGATGTTTTGGTTAAGTAGCTGAGAATACAGTGTGGAAACTTCATGGGAAGACAAGTGATGCTTTAAACATTGCTCCACCGTCCTAAAAAAACTTTTACTTGTATATTTTAGAAACTAGTCTGTCTTTATATACATAGATTTTCAACCAATAGGACAAGCTCTCTATTGAAAGGGAGTAATCTCCATAGAGAAATGGTTATACTGTCAGGAGAAAGCTCCCAGGCACTCCCCCTTTAATGCTTTTCTTCATCATATTACAAACGAAGAAACTGAAACCAAAAGAAGAAAAATTACTCAGTAAACACCAAGCAGTAGGAATACAAGAATGCCAAATCCCAGGCAGCTGAGCCTCCCACACAGGTGGGGAGGAAAAGAAAATATACATCAAATTTAGGTCTGATTTCTTACCTAGTCCTTCAGCTACAAAAGTACTCTGTCAACTCTCCCTTAACCACTCACTAGCACTGAATCTTCTAAATTTATCTTAGCAGTGGGGAGGCTAGAGGCCCACACAATCAGCCACCTCCTCCCCACAGCAGCTAAGGAATGAAAAGACAAAATGTCATTGTCATCTTAGCCCGAGTTCAGTTCCTGACGCCATGTCTGTTCCACATGACTGGCTAACATTCAGGAAGGGCACACCATGGGGCTTACCATTTAAGATCCTAAATTAATGCTCCAAGGGATCTGGAATCACAGCCTGGGGACGAGTTCTAAGAATGCAACAAGAGGGAGCAAAGCTCCCATTTTCACCAAGGTGTGGACATGAAGAGCTCTCATCTCAGGCTCCAGGGATAAGATTTCTATGATGCACCAAGGGGAAGGAGCATGCCTGGGAAACCAATGACTTTTCCCTTGTGATCCACCACTTTGAGGCCTCATTGGCCTCCCTGCCCCACAGCCTGGGTACTCACTTCCTCACAACATCTTTGGCCATCTCTGAAATCTGGCTCCACTCTTCTTCTGGGAACTCAAAACTGCCTGTCATGATCTTTCTCCGCATATCCTTTGGAATAGTCCGGCTGTGGTGTTTGGAGTAAAAAGGAGGGTATCCGCACAGCATCACGTAGATAATCACCCCTAGGGACCACAAGTCACAGCTCTGAAAAGAAAATTAAAATAGTCACTTACAGCAGAGGCACAGCCCCAAAATAAAGGACCAGCCCAGAAACAGCCCCTTACACAGGCTGCTATCTCCAAAAATCAATTAACAAAGAATAGAAAAGTTTCAAATCTTAAGGGAACCAACCTTTCTCTCTACCATAGATACTCCAACCCACGTTTTTGCCTCGTACTAATGGATATTTGTAGATGACACAACCCATGCTACAGAACATAATTACAAAATTATAGAGGTGAGGTGCCCAGGTGGCTCAGCTGGTTAAGTGTCTGCCTTCGGCTCAGGTCATGATCCCAGGTCCTGCTCAGCAGGGAGTCTGCTTATCCCTCTGTGCCCTCACCCTGTTCATGCTCTCTCTCGCTCTCTCTCGCTCTCAAGTAAATAAATGAAATCTTAAAAAATTATAGAGGTGAAAGGAATCTTAAAAATAGTTCAAAGTGGGGCAACTGGATGGCTCAGTCAATTAAGAATCTGTCTTTGGTTCTGGTTATGAGCCCAGAGTCTTGGGATTGAGGCCCACATCAGGCTTCTTGCTCAGTGGGGAGCCTGCTTCTCCCTCTCCCTCTGCCTGTCACTCTACTTACTTGTGCTCACTCGCTCTCTAATAAATAAATAAAATCTTTAAAAAAAATAGTTCAAATCCTTCACTTTCCACATGAAGAAACTGATACTACTTTTTTTAAAATTAAGATTGATATAGTTATTTAATTTCTAAAAATTTAATTACATCCAATTACGTATTTGTTAAAAAATTATTTGCAAATGGAGCATTCAGTTTTCATTTAGTTGTCAATATAAAGAGGACTATCTCTTAACTAACATATACACATTCAAAAGTAATATGAGCTGTTTATTATTCCAACATGCTACTCATCTGCAGTGTGTAATTTTTATGAACGCGATGCTAATTCATAAGCACCACTAGGCTCACAAAATGGAACAGGAAAAGAAGACAAAAATACTACTGGAAAATAATATATAACACAAGAATCCATTGCATGCATGCTGAGCAAATTTTAGCAAGTAAATTAATGTCATCTAAGTCCTTCTACCACTCACTTCCTGCATGCATCAAGAAGCAGGAAGCAGTTTCTGACTCTGATGCCGTAATCAGCACAGCCCTCAAACCTTCACTACATAAGGGTAGAGCTGACTATGGTTTTGGGTTTGTAGGGCAAGAAGGTGTAGAGCAGTGACTTCTTGGGGACTGACCAGAGTTACTGATGAAAGTAGATGTTTAGGGGGGGACGCCTGGGTGGCTCAGTTGGTTAAGCGGCTGCCTTCGGCTCGGGTCATGATCCCAGCGTCCTGGGATCGAGTCCCATATCGGGCTCCTTGCTCAGCAGGGAGCCTGCTTCTCCCTCTGCCTCTGTCTGCCACTGTCTGCCTGTGCTCACTCTCTCTGACAAATAAATAAAATCTTTAAAAAAAAAAAAAAAAGTAGATGTTTAGGGGTTTTGGTCACACTGTCCCAGTGACAGGGTGGAGCACAGGGCCTGAGTGGCAGAGGAGCCTGTGTGTTCTTTCTTATGTATACCTGTGTGTATATGTGTGCACACACTATAGGAATATGTGGGGCCCTCTAAGTGTGGGACCCAAGAAGAGCCGACCTACTGCTTTTTACTACCCTCAGGTCCCTGTCACCTATATTCAGCCATGAGTCCCCAAGAAGCATCTACTCTGACTCCAGGACCTGCTTTTAAGAGGCCCTAATCCTCTTGTGTTTTAGAACAGAGATACTTGATGTATAGCCTACAGACTGAGAACTATAGGACCAGGAACATTTGCTGTGTGCTGTAGACACTGTTCTAAGTTGGGTATTTTATGGGAAAAATGGTACCATAAATGGCCATGGAATGTTCTCAGAAATGGCCTCCACCTCAAAAAAAAACAAAAACAAAAACACAAGATAACCATGTCTTTTAGATGTGGTCAGTGGACTACAACTATCCAGATAACCTACAAGTGATCATTGCCCTTGGTTCCTGCTGCAAAACCTCAACTGTTAAGAACCTTATTTCCTACTTCATCAGACAAAAAACCTGAATTCCAAGGAATTTTCTGCATGGATGGCTGCTGTCGGCCTTTTGGGCAAGAATATTAAGGGATAAGAATTCCCTTAGAATTCCAAAGAATTCATTCTCAGAGAACCACAAACACTTTACAGGAGAAGAGGGGCTATACCTGAAGGGCGCAGGAAAGTATCTCTTCCCCTACCTTGTTGTAAGTGTAGGGCGTTGGCGAGGTAGGTATGATGCCAGATTTCTCCTTCTGGTGCCTTCTCTGTGCCTCCAGTACCTGTCAGAGTCAGACCAAAGGGGACAATTTACTGAAGACCACACCAATGACCTATAACTTGAGAAAGAATATTGAAAAAGAATGCTGAAAGAGAGTAGACACTGGCAATTTTGACAATTTAAAAAAAAAAAAAAGACCCTCCAGAAAACACAAACTTTCAAAAACCTCTTAAAACCAGCAATTTATCAGTTTTTGCCCAGGTCAAGGACATGAAGATCAAGTCCTTGGAAGAGATTTAACTCTTCTTCCTGCCCATCAAGGCATCCAAGGTCATGGACTTTTTCCTGGAGACACAGACATCCCTTACGCCTGTATAAAAGCAGACCAGTGCTGGCCAGTGGATCAGGTTCAAGGTACTTGTTGCCATCAAGGACTATAACAGTCACGTTATTCCGGGTATTAAATGTTCAAGGAGGTGATCACTGCCATCCATGGGGCCATGATCCTGGCCAAGTTCTCCATTGTCCTCTGAGAACCCTAGGGGAACAATACTGGTGTACCCCACAGATTCCTTGCAAATGCAAGGATGCTGCAACTCTGCACTGGTCTGCTTCCTCCTCGCACCCAGACCCATGCTATGGTCTTAGCCCCGTGCCCACAAAGCTGCTGATGGCAGATGTTGACAATTGCCATGCCTCAGCCAGGGGCTGCAATGTCACCTGGGGCAACTTTGCCATCTCCAAGACCTACAGCTGCCTTACCCCAACACTCTGGAAAGAGACTGTGTTCACCAAGTCTCCCTGTCAGGAATTCACTGACCATCTTGTAAAGACCCACATCAGAGTCTCCATGCGGAGGACCCAGGCTCCAGCTATGGCCACCACATAGTGTTTTTATACAAGAAGAGTAAAGCGAATTAATTAAACCTGAAAAAGAAAATACCATTTATAATAGGACCATAGAATAAATCTAACAAAGATGGGAAACACCTGTACGCTGAAAACCACACAAATATTGCTGAGAAAAACTACAGGCAAAAATAAATGGAGAAATACAGCTTGCTCATGGGCTAGAAGGCTCAGTATTGTCCAGAGGTCAGTGTCCCCATATTGAACCATACCTCTAAAACAACCCCAGTCAAAATCCCAGCAGACTCCTTTGTAGAAATTAACAGCTGATTATAAAGTTTATAAGGGGGTGTCTGAGTGGCTCAGTTGATTAAGCATCTGCCTTCAGCTAAGGTCATGATCTCAGGGTCCTGGGATTGAGCCCCACATCGGGCTTCCTGCTCAGCACGAAGCCTGCTTCTCCCTCTCCTGCCCACCTGTGTTCTCTGCCACTCTCTCTAATAAATAATTAAAATCTTAAAAAAAAAGTCTATACAGAAATGCAAAGAAATTAGAATAGCCAAACAACTATGAAAAAGAACTAAGTTAAACGACTAACTCTACCTTATCTCAATAGTTATTATAAAGCCACGGTAATCAAGACAGTACAGTACTGGTGTAAAGACAGACAAAGAGATCACTGGAACAGAACAGAAAATCCAAAATTAACACACATTCAGTTGATCTTTGACAAGACTCAAAAGCAATGCAATGCAGAAAAGACAGTCTTTTCAACAAACGGTACTGGAACTGGATATCCGAATGCTTAAAAAAAAGAACTTAGATCCATACTCATATAAAAATTAAATCAAAATGGATCATGCATATACATGTAAAACCTAAAGCTATAAAACTTGTAGGTGGAAATCTTGGTGATCTTGGGTGAGACAAAGATTTCTTACATAGGAAACCAAAAGCTGAGTCCATAAAACATTTTTAAAAATTGATAAATTGTGGGGCGCCAAGGTGGCTCAGTCGGTTAAACATCTGACTTCAGCTCAGGCCATGATTCCAGGGTCCTGGGATCAAGTCCCGCATCAGGCTCCTTGCTCAGTGGGGAGCCTGCTTCTCTCCCTCTGCCTGCTGCTCCCCCTGCTCATACTTGCTCTCTCTCTCTCTGACAAATAAATAAATAAAATACTTAAAAAATAAAAATCTTTTGGGACGCCTGGGTGGCTCAGTTGGTTGGACGACTGCCTTCGGCTCAGGTCATGATCCTGGAGACCCGGGATCGAGTCCCGCATCGGGCTCCCAGCTCCACGGGGAGTCTGCTTCTCCTTCTGACCTTCTCCTCGCTCATGCTCTCTCACTGCCTCTCTCTCAAATAAATAAATAAAATCTTAAAAAAAAAAAAATCTTTTAAAAAATCAATTAATTCATCATATTAACAAAATAAAGAAGAAAAATATATTATCAGCCCAATAGATGCAGAAAAAGCAGTGGACAGAATTTAACACATTCCCTTTCAGTAAACTAGAAATGGACAGAAACTTCCTCAGCCCGAAAAAGGGCATCTAAAAAAATGTAACAATTAATATGGTTAATGGTAAAAGATTGAGCATTTTTTTCTAAGATCAGGAATGAGGCAAGGATGTCTACTCTAATCCCTTATAATCAGCTAGTGGTCCCAGCCAGTACGTAAGACAAGGAAAAGAAATAAAAGGCAAACATCCTGGAAGGAGCAAAGTAAAACTGTCATTATTCATAGACAACATGACTTTATACGTAGAAAATTTTAACAAATCTACAAAAAAATCTACTATAATTGATAAGTGAATTTATCAAGATAAAAGAAATCAAAAGTCATTTGTAGGCACGCCTGGGTGGCTCAGTCGATTAAGCGGCTGCCTTTGGCTTGGGTCATGATCCCAGGTCCTGGGATCAAGCCCCGCATCGGGCTCCCTGCTCAGTGGGGAGCCTGCTTCCCCCTCTCTCTCTGCCTGCCTCTCTGCCCACTTGTACTCTCTCTCTGTCAAATAAATACATAAAATCTTTAAAAAAAAAAAAAAAGTCATTTGTACTTCTACAAACAATCAACAATTGGAAAATGAAATTGTTAAAAATATAATTTCCAACAGCATCCAATAATATGAAATATAGGAATAAACTTAAGAAAGCATATATAAAACCTATGCACTAAGAAATATAAACATTTCTGAAAAAAATTAAAGACCTAATAGATCTACCATGTTCAGCGATTGAAAGCCTTAATAATGTTAAGACATCAACTCTCTCCAAATTCATCAGCAGATTAAATACAATTCAGATCATAATCTCAGGAGAATTTTTCTGTTATAGAGAAGTGAATTCTAAAATTTATAGAAAAGTGCAAAGGGCTCAGAATAATGAAAACAATTTGAAAAAGAAAAAAATTGAAGGTTTTCTTACACTATCTGATATCTAAGGTCAAGACTTGATAGAAAGCTACAGTAATCCCACATGATATAGCTGTAAGGATAGGCCAATAAGCAGAATAGAACAGACTAACACCTATATGGTCAACTGATTTTTTTTTTAAGATTTTTATTTATTGGGGGGTGCCTGGGTAGCTCAGTGGGTTAACCCTCTGCCTTCAGTTCAGGTCATGATATTAGGGTCCTGGGATCGGGCCCCATATCAGGCTCTCTGCTCAGCACAGAGTCTGCTTCCCCCTCTCTCTGCCTACTTGTGATCTCTCTCTCTCTCTCTGTGTCAAATAAGTAAAATCTTAAAAAAAAATTTTTTTTTTAATTTATTGGGATGCCTGGGTGGCTCAATTGGTTAAGCGTCTGCCTTTGGCTCAGGTTATGATCTTGGGGTCCTGGGATGGAGTCCCACATTGGGCTCCTTACTCAGCAGGGAACCTGCTTCTCCATCTCCCTCTGCCTGCCACTCCCCCTCCTTATGCTCTCTCTCTCTGACAAATAAATAAATAAAATCTTTTAAAAAAAAGGGGGGGATGTATTTATTTATTTATTTATTTATTTATTTATTTATTTGAGGTGGGGAGGGGCAGAAGGAGAGGGAGAGAGAGAATCTCAAGCAGACTCCACATGGAGTCTGATATGGGGCTCAATCCTATAACCCTGAGATCATGATCTAAGCCAAAATCAAGAGTGGGATGCTTAACTGACTGAGCCACCCAGATGCCCCTGGTCAACTGGTTTCTGACAAAACTTCAAGATAATTCAGTTCAACAAAACTGTAAGGTAATTCAATGATACAAGGTTATTCTTTTCAATAAATGATGTGGAAACTTGACATCTGTAAGGAAAAGAAATCTTGACCCTTATTTTACACACACACACACCCCACCCCTCAAATGAATTACAGTTCAAAAGGTAAAGGCTAAAACTATAGGGGTACCTGGGTGGCTCAACTGGTTAAGCAGGTTAAGTATCCTGATCTCAGCTCAGGGTCATGAGTTCAAGTCCTACATTGGGCTCTGTGCCCAGCATGGACCCTACTTAAAAAAGGGTGGGGGGAGGCACCTGGGTGGCTCAGTTGGTTAAGTATCCAACTCTTGATTTTGCTCAGGTCATAATCTCAGGGTCATGGGATCAAGCCCTAACTCAGGCTCCATGCTCAGTGGGGAGTCTGCTTCTCTCCCTCTCCCTCTGCCTCTCCCCCTGCTTACTCACACTCTCTCTAAAATAAATAAATAGGGGCACCTGGATGGCTCAGTGGGTTAAGCCTCTACCTTCAGCTCAGGTCATGACCTCAGGGTCCTGGGATCAAGTCCTACATCAGGCTCCTTGTCAGCAGGGAGCCTGCTTCCCCCTCTCTCTCTGCCTGCCTCTCTGCCTACTTGTGATCTATCTATCTCTCTCTCTCTGTCAAATAAATAAATAAAATCTTTTAAAAAATAAGTAAAATAAATAAATCTAAATTTTTAATAAAGCGAAAACAATAACCTTTAATAAGAAGCCATGAGGGGACGCCTAGGTGGCTCAGTTGGTTAAGCGGCTGCCTTCGGCTCGGGTCATGATCCCAGGGTCCTGGGATCGAGTCCCACATCGGGCTCCTTGCTCAGCATGGAGCCTGCTTCTCCCTCTGCCTCTGCCTGCCACTCTGTCTGCCTGTGCTCGTTCATTCTCCCTCTCTCTCTCTGACAAATAAATAAAATCTTTAAAAAAAAAAAAAAATAAGAAGCCATGAGAAAAATCTTCATGTACATGGGTATGGAAAGACCTCTTAGGAACAAAATCAACAACCATTTAAAAAAAAAAAAATGGGGGCGCCTGGGTGGCTCAGTGGGTTAAGCCTCTGCCTTCAGCTCAGGTCATGATCTCAGGGTCCTGGGATCGAACCCCACTTCGGGCTCTCTGCTCAGCAGGGAGCCTGCTTCCTCCTCTCTCTCTGCCTACTTGTGATCTCTGTCTGTCAAATAAATAAATAAAATCTTTAAAAAAAAAAAAAAAAGGATGAATTGGATTTGATCAAAATAAAAAACCAGGGTACCTGGCTGCCTCTGTCAGTGGAGTATAAGACTCTTGATCTCCAATTGTGAGTTCAAGCCCCACTCTGGGGGTGGAGATTACTTAAATAGATAAATAAACTTTAACAAAAATTTAAAATTTTAAAAATAAAAAACTGCTGCTATTCTGCAAAGCAAGCCACAGTCTGAGAGAAATATTCATAATATGTATGTGGTGAGCAGAATAATGGCTTCCTAAAGATGTCCATGTTCTAATCCCTGGAATCTATGAATATGTTACCCTACATAGCAAAAGGGACTTTGCAGTTTTTATTAAATGGAGGATCTTGAGATGGGGAAGTATCCTGGATTATCTGGGTACATCTAATGTAAACACAGTTATGAAAGGGAAGCTAGAGGGTCAGAGTCAGAGAGACCGGGAGATGCTATATAACTGTCTTTGAAAATGGAGAAAGATGGGATACCTGCGTGGCTGTCAGTTAAGCATCTGTCTTTGGCTCTCTCTCCCTCTCAAAAAAAAAAAAGGATGAATTGGATTTGATCAAAATCCAATTTTGATTTGCCGTTCTGCCTGCCACTCCCCCTGCTTGTGCTCTCTCCCTGACAAATAAATAAATAAAATCTTCCAAGAAAGTAAGAAAATGGAGAATGAGGCCACCAACCAAAAAATGCAACTGCCTCTTGAAGCTGGAAAAGGCAAGAGAATGGATTCTCCCCCAGAGATTTCAGAAGAACACATTCCTGACAAGACCTTGAACCGTTTCAGACTTCTAACCTCCGAAACTGTGAGGAAATAAATGTGTTCCTTAAGGCACTAAGTTTGTGGCAATTCATCACAATAGCAATAAAAAGTCATACATAAACACAACAAAGAACTTGTATCTAGAAAATAATAACTTCTTATACCTCACGATTATAAAACCAAAAATGGGCACGTAAGATTTATATCTGTACTTCATGGGTTGTTGTAGAAAATGTTGTACCCGTATTTCACAGTAGGATATCTAATAAACACATGAAAAAATACAGAAGAGTAACCATTAAGAAAACATTATAATTAAATCCATAATGAAATAATACTATGGACTTACCAGAAGGACTAAGATTATACATACTAACAAACATGAGCTGACAGTAAGAACATGAAGAAACTGGAACTCTTATATGTTACTGGGGAACAGATAAAATGGTACAACCATTTTGGAAAAGATGTCCCCCAAAACTTGTAAATGAATGTTCCTAGCAGCTTTATTCATAACAGCCAAAAACAGAAAACCCAAAATGGCCATCAGTCAATGAATGGATAAACAAACACGGTTTAGTCCTCTATAATAGAACACTACTTAACAACAAAAAAGAACTAACTGGTGATATATGCAGCAACGTGGATGAATTTCAAACACATGTTGAGCAAAGAAATAAAACACAATAGGTAAGGGCGGCTGCGTGGCTCAGTGGGTTAAGCCTCTGCCTTTGGCTCAGGTCATGATCTCAGGGTCCTGGGATTGAGTCCCGCATCAGGTTCTCTGCTCGGCATGGAGCCTGCTTTCCCCTCTCTCTCTGCCTGCCTCTGCCTGCTTGTGATCTCTCTCTCTGTCGAATAAATAAATAAAATCTCTTTAAAAAAACAAAATACAATAGGTACATGAGTTCCATTCATATGAATTTCTACAACAGGCAAAACTAACCCATAAGGACAGAAAGTAGATCAGTGGTCACCTGGGGCAGACTGACTACAAAGATACATAAGAGCTCCTAACATGATAGAAATGTTTCGTACCTTGATCATGGTGGTGACCATGTAAGAGTATCTGTCAAAAGTCATCAAACTACACTTAAAGTAGGAGTATTTTATTGTACACAAATTTTGCCTTGTTTTTAAAAGAAGCTGATTTTAAAATAAATGCCTGCACCTAATTAACCAGACTGTTGGTTTCTGAAACTGAGCCCTCCCCTTCCCATTGGTAATACATGCCCGCTTGTGCGGTCAAAGAGAAGAACATGCCTATAGACAGCCCAGTGATATATCCTGTGGCAGAAATAGCAAATGCTTACCTGAGGTGCAACATAATAAGGGGTGAATTGGGGTGTCATCAAGTCACCTTGGTCAATTTTGGCAAATCCAAAGTCACACAACTTCACTGGGGCATCCTAAAATAAAATAAATGGGAGTCATTTCTCCAGAGTCCTCAGTAAACACTAGCAGAAAATCCAGGTGGAAGACAGGTTACCTTGAGCTCTCTTTCACGAGTTTCTGGCTGACACTCAAGCCTATGAATAGCATGTCCTCACATCTGAAGAAATGAATCATACTGAGGAATTTTTCTTACTATCACAGAGGTAAAGAATTTCTCCCCGCTCACAGTTGGCCTTGTTTCATGACTGGTATATGCAGTACTAAAATCAAGATCTTAGCCAACTGTCCCCTGACTCTATCTACTGGCCCATCGTCTCCCATCCAGGGTGCGATTTCACTTTTAGCATCAGCTTCAAGACTGCCAGAGCAACTTATTTGTTGGAACATGATACACGGGGCAGGGAGTGAGACTGGAGAGAAAAAAACACCTTATCAGCATTAACAAACAGCAAATACAACTATTACACTTCAAGGTAATATTTAACATCTTACAGACTCCTGCCCCTCTCCAAAGCACTTCCAAATCATATCTAAAATCTAAAGTCTTACAAATGCATATCAGTGCCATCCAACATTACCAATGCCAGGGGTATAGCAGAATGTCTCTGAGCCTCTAGCAAGGAAACGAGTGGGGAAAATAAGCTGCTGGAAGCACTTGGCTTCAAGCCTCTTCACCATGGATTCAGAGAACTCTGAGTCTACACCCACCCACCCATTCCCAAACTGTGTTGAGAGCGGCAGCGCTAAAATGCAGAAAAATAAGTCATCTCACCAACGAGTTATCCTTGAAGAGCAGATTTTCAGGCTTGAGGTCTCTGTGAGCAATGTTTAACAAGTGACAGTGCCGTAGAGCCAAAGCTATCTGGAAAAGGACATAATGGAGCAACCATATCTTAGAAAAGATAGCTCTTTAATACCCCTGGCTTAGAGAACTCAGGATATTAAAAAAAAAAAAAATCCTGAATTAAGTCCATTCAGACTGTGGTTGGTTTTCAATTTTACAGCAGAAATTATGTAAGACTTTGGGTACCAAGAAATGGAAATGAATTCAGCTTAGTTTGGCTGCAACCTGTATTTCATTAAACAAAATAAGTAAATAAATAAAACAGTAAACCACTTCTTTGTCCAAGTAAACTGATGGTTAAATCCTGTATGAAATGGGAAGGATGAAATGCTTCCAATTCCACTCCTCTGAGATGCAAACAGCACGGCAGAGTAAACTCTGTGCCGGGCAGTCTTCAGCAGGCCTGGGCTCCCCCCGCGAGGCAGCGGGCACTAACACCTGGCTCCGGAGAGAAAGGCACTGTCTGGAGGGCTCAACTCCAGGCTCTGCCTTCAAGAAAAATGGAAAGCCGCTAACTGTGTATTTTCCCACCTGATGGTCCAGTTTGCTCATCTCATTTGCTGAAATGAAATGTCACCTGTTTAGGTGGGTTGGAAGGGTTTTTGTTTTATACAAGATTCTCAGAGTACATCCTAATACTTGTAACTTTGAAAAATACAAGATGTAACTGTTAAAATTAAATAGAACAAATTCTACCTGTTCTTCAACTCTCAGTATGGAATTGTCTTGGCATTTTAAATATCAGCTCCTTCCTACCAGAAAGGAGTTGTCAAAAAAATGCCTGAGGCTCCTGCGCACTGCCAGGGTTCACAGACAGTGGACTACCTGAAGGGCAAGTCCTCCACTAACACCACTAGGGGCTCCTGCCCAGTGAGCAGACTTTACTAGGAATTCTTGCTTTAGGGGAGAGAAAAATGCTTGAGGCTCATGGAAAATTTGGAAGAATTTTGTATTTAGAACAAATTGAGCTCTGATTTCTTCTTTTGCCTTGCTTGCTTAGCCTGAAGATAACCCTTATGCAGTTAACTTTTCACCTCCTCAAGAGGTTATTTCCAGTTAGATTCCTAGCACCAATTGTGACATAAGTCATTTTTCTAGCAATAAAATGTAATGTCAAAATAGAGAGACTATAATCAGAAATAACCCAGAATTACAAAGACCTTAGAATTCTAATAAAATCTGATGAGGTGACTCATAGGCAAAAAAAATCTTGTATACAGTTGTCCCAGAAGATGTTTTTATCCCAATCTTTCAGGTGTTATCAGTAGCAATTTATCTCAAAATCCAACAGTGCTTAGACACTATGTACTCAAAGATATCTACAGTCTACACAGGAATTAAAAGATTACCTTCCTTTCAGAGTTTATTTAAGTTTTATAATAGGCAAGCAATTGACAACCACTTAAAAATACAGTCCCCACCCCACCAAAGCATATAGGGGGTCACATTTCTCCTGTCAAAGCATCTTTTCTGATTACATAACAAAGCAGGCAATGAGAGATCAAATAGAGCTTTTCTTCAAGCTTTCTTTTATTCCCCCCAATGAAATTGTGCTTGTTAACCAACGCTGTTGGCAGTTTGATTGGTACCCGGGGTTAACTTGCCTGCTTTGTTACTTGGCTGGCTTGCTTCTCTGTAAAGTGCCGGTGCTGGCTGATTCTGTGAAATAGCTCTCCCCCTTCCATCATCTCCATTACAATTAAGAGTCGAGCCCTGTTTGAAAGCATTTGATTTTGTTAAGTTAAAAAAAAAAAAAAAAACTGAAACATCAAATAGCTAACCTAAAGATACCTCATCTACAAAGTGTGCAACTACTTTCTAAGTCTAGCCCTACCATGCCCCTTGGAGTTGGACCCCTTGTCACTATCAACCGGACACTACAGATAAGGAATATCCTTCACCTAAAATTTTCTAAGAAGCTAAAATGAGAGTAAAATCATTAAGTTCTAAAGACAATGATTCTTTTGAAGATACTGTACTTAACTTGTTATTACTAGATATTAAGGGGAGGGGGGAGTGATCCTTTAAGTGACATGTTTTTATATCGTATTTAGGACACCTAGATGGAAAGTGTATTGGAAATGGAATATGACTTTGTGTAGGACATGAATTTCAATTTGGCTGGTGTTGGGCTACCCTGGTTATTCACTCTCATTCTGTGTCTGTGTCTGTGTCTCTGTCTATGTGTCTCTCTACACTCCTTCTCCCCACTATGCTAGTTTTCCATGTGACCCACAGCATACCCAGCAAGACAGCTGCTGGACAGGGTTACACAGGTACTAAAGAAAAGCAAAAATTCTCATGTTGTAAAAAAAAAAAAAAAAAAAAAAATCGGAACTCTGGTTACCATTCATTCTTTGATATAAATGCTTCCAGCTTCTATCCAAATGCTTTCACCAACAGAGCACAGTTGTGAGACACAGTCATAATTTCCCATTTGTTTTTACAAATCCATCTTCTTTCTCCACCTGGAAGACTCCTACCCACCCCCTTCAAGTCCTAGCCCCGACATAAGCACTCTGTGAGACACCTCACCTCCAGAGCCTATAGTCAGCAGCTCTCTTCTCTTTTATAAGCTCAAAATATCTTTTGGAGGCCTCTTCTTGGTGCCTATCACATTGCTATGATGATAGGTTTACATCTCAGTCCCCAGTAGAAATCATACCTTATTTAACTTTGAATTCCCTGGAAGACACTTAGAATGCCACCCAGTGGGCTTGCCAAATATTTGGCAGCTAAAAGAATAATGTTGATTTCTTCCTTTAAAAGGAATGTCAGACTAAGCAATAAGGGCTTGTTGCCATAGCAACTCAAAGCCAGTGCCTAGTATTATCTGGTCCCCTTTCACTAATTTGAAATAGAATCTGTTTTAATTCCACACTACATACTTTTTTTTTTTAAGAGGAAGTAATCTGGGGGGTACCAGAGAGTGGATGGGGCAGAGATGAAACAAGACTGGCAATGAGTTGGTAACTGCTGAAGCTGGGTGATGGCTACCTGGGGATTCATTATATAATTCTGTCTGCTTTTACAAATGTTTGAAGATTTCCAAAATAAAAAGAAGAGAAGAGAGAAAGAGGGAGGGAAGGAGGAATGGAGAGAAAGGAGAGGGCAGAAAAAAACAGCACAAAAGAGAAGAAAACCCCACAATGCCTTGGCCTACATGTAAAGAGAAGGACATGTGGTGATCACCTCCATGCGGTCTTACCTGGGGCTGGACTCATGAGGAAACTGTACACTGTTAGCAAACACTTCAATAATTTGAACTATATTTGGGTGTGTGGCACACATCATGTGCAGACGTACCTTAAAGAGAACAGAGGAAACATACCACCTCACCAACAGATTTACTTTCTGCTGCCCCATTCATTAGCAAATGAAAAATCTGGCAAATAACTTATTTTGTTTCAGAAATTATTCATGTATCTCTAAGCAAAAGAATACATCCTCCACTGCACATTACTAGTATGTCTTCACCACACCCAGATGACTTAAAACAGATGTATATTTTTTAGAACTAGAAACACATCCTCACGGCCCTCCTGCAGCACACTTACAAGACACTAGTCGCCATTCTCCACTCTTCAAGGATTTTGTCCAATAAGTACAAGCTGAGGTAAACCTGAATACTTCAGAGTATAAGAACCACATTAATTGAAAAAGAACAAGAGATGGTTCAAAGAAGTTAAGACTGACAGCCTTTGGGACCACTTTGTAAGGATAACAGGAATAGGAAAAAGGGATAAATGTGGATATAAAATTCTTTGTGCATCTCTGTATTCCCTCCAGGAAGCTGCCTACTTGTAAAAAGAATACTTCATAGGCCCTTCAAATATTTAGGCAAATCAAGGCAATAAAGGGTCGTACCTCATTTCTAGCTTTTGGACGATCAAAAAGAATTTTCAGTGCAAACCGTTCTTGAGTAGATTTCTTTACACAGACTCTAGATTTGGAGGGAAAAAAATCAATCAGAAATCATCTATGTTACAGTGAAAACTAAAAAGTTTGTTCTTTTAGAATTGTACTTATAATCAAGAATATATCTGGGTACATCCAAACTTGCCCTGAGGGCTAGCAGGTGGAGAGGCAAAAAAGCCATTCACCCTCCTGGCACAGGCCTCAGCTCCTGAGCCATGTGGAAGCAAACTGGACGGCCAAGGAAGGAATGACCAAGGATGGCCTCTGCCAGCTAAAGGAAACTCTCACGGTAGCTCCATTGTCTCAATATCCTTTTCTTTCTTTTTGAGAGAATGAGGGGTTGGGGCAGAGGGAGAAGGAGAGAATCTTAAGCAGGCTCCACACCTAGGGTGACCCCAACACAGGGCTCAATCTCACAACCCTGAGATCATGACCTGAGCCAAAATCAAGAGTCAAACACTTAACCAATTGAGTCGCCCAGGTGCCCCAGTCTCATACCATAAATGATTCTATGTTACAGATCATGTGAATCAGTCATTTAAATATATTTCTAAATGGATGAGGAAAAGCCTTACATAAATACCTCCACTTGTTAAATTAAAGCTATTTCACAAACCTGGCACACCTGATGCTTCTAAAGTATGATGTATGTCAAAAGGCCCTTTGCAGAGTAATTCTGCCATAGTTTGCTCGTGAGTCTCTTACCTAACTGGACCACTAATTCCAGCTCCCAGCTTCTGAGTCCAATTGATATTGTATTCCTCTAAAATGGAGGTTTCCTATTAAAATAGAAAAGGGAGGGACAGACAATGATTCTCCAATTAAAAAGCTGAATAATTGAGTAGGGTGGAACAGGTAACCTTATCACTCAGGATCTCATTTTCTTTCTTTTTTTTTTAAAGATTTTATTTATTTATTTGACAGAAAGAGATCACAAGTAGGCAGAGAGGCAGGCAGAGAGAGAGAGAGAGAGGAGGAAGCAGGCTCCCCGCTGAGCAGAGAGCCCAATGCGGGGCTCAATCCCAGGATCCTGAGATCATGACCTGAGCCAAAGGCAGAGGCTTAACCTTCTGAGCCACCCAGGCGCCCCAGTATCTCATTTTCTAAGAGAAACTGATAAGCAGTACTTTGCATTCTTTTGGCTTTATAATTAGGTCTTTCTTCTAAATGACTAAGTCAGGTACTGTTTTCCAGCAAAAGAAAAAGCAAACACTTTTGGGTAAGAAGAAATTCTTCAGCTCACCCACAAGATACTCAATGTTTTTCAGGGGTTGGGGGAGTGTGAGAGGAAGATATTCTTTCAAAATGCTTCACTGCTGAATATTCAATTGCTAAAATGAAATGGTCAGTGAATTTTCTGAAGTTCCAGAAAGACTGCTCTGATACAGGCTTCTATGATATAGAAGGCCTATATCCTTGAAGAAGTTGATCAAATTGTTGAAATAACTAAATAAACTGAGACTTTTAAAAGTTCAAATAAGGTAGTAGTGACTATAATAGTAAATTTATCTAATTTTTAAAGCATCATCTTGAGTATAAAAATACTGTCATATTCACTGTGTAACTACTTTTTTTCTACGACTACTACTACTTTTTTCAGTTGTTTTATTTAGTTTTAATAGCTTTCAATAGTTCCCGATATAGCCTCTATGATTTAGTCAAAGTTTTTATGGAATTACTGTCTAATCACTATATGTTGAGTTTCCGTTGCCATAGGCTTTCAGGCATGAAAGCCATATATTTAAGTTATGGCAGGCTAAAATTCATTTTTCAGGGTTCCACAGGAACAAAAGGAAACCAACGAAGACCTTGAGAAATTGGGCTATAACTCATGAGATTTTTCAGACTGTTTTGTTGCAATGAGAATCTAATAGAATCCCGATTCCCAGTATACGGGAATAGGATATCTGTCCATATAACACACACTCGTTGAGCAGTTGGTGTGTGTGCCAGACACAAGGCTAAGTTCAAAGATAGAAAAACAGAGCTTCTGCCCAATTAATATGCAAGTCTACAAAATAAGCTTACAGGGGCACCTGGGTGGCTCGGTGGGTTTAGCCTCTGCCTTCCGCTCAGGTCATGATCTCAGGGTCCTGGGATCGAGCCCCGCATTGGGCTCTCTGCTCAGTGGGGAGCCTGCTTCCCCGCCTCTCTGCCTGCCTCTCTGCCTGCTTGTGATCTCTGTCAAATTAATAAATTAAATATTTTTTAAAAAATAAGTTTACAATAGTCATCTTCACTTTTCTGCTGTCCAGTTCTTGATAAAGGTTCTCATCATATAATAAATGCTCAATAACTGTGTAATATGAGACTTGAAGGGTAGACTAAAGCTGGATGATAGAGAGATATTGATTTGGGAAAGATCAGTTAGATCATTACACAACCTCGGTTCTAAAAAACTTCGGGGTTAAGGAGCTTGTCAAGGTGACACAGTGAGTTACAGGGACTAATAAGACTAGAATCTATAGCTTTGGCCTCTTCCCTAGCTTCATTCCAGCTATCAAAGTTAACTGCCTTACACTGAAGATTAGGGACAGATCTTGCCCAATCAGGGAAGTCCCAGGCTCTGTCCCCAGTCACCACTTCCTAAACAGAATTCAAACCTACCCATTTAACTTGCCTATCTCCTCCGTGTTTCCACCGCATGGCCTTTAGAAGTGTTTGAGAAGACAGGGAGGATACAGGATTGGGAACGAGGGAGTTGAGGGCATAGTCTAAGCTTCATGGTAGAATAAAACCACTTGCTATACCCCTCCTTCTCCTCAACTCTAATGAAAATATACACTCAGAGGAGATTCATGGAAAAGAGATTTGTTCCATGGAATTATGGGACTGTTCAAAGGACTGTTCATTTGCCCAGTTGCTAAGAAATAACATTAGACCAAATTCTTCACTGTGCTAGTGCTTATTCAGATGTTGCTCTACCTGGTACATAGCCAAAACTGTTCAACTTGTAGAGGCTCTGATGAGGCTCTGACAGGAGGTTTAGCCCTTGACATTACAGAAGGTAAGAGAGGCACTACCAGGCCTCTCTACACCCCTGATTACTGAACTCTGTTTTCCTGACACCTCTTGTCCTCTTTGGCAGGTTTCGTTCCTGCACCTCTATGGACGGTGCCATAACCACTAACCAGTCTAAGCCCTCAAGAAGCCTGGCTGGGGAGGAGAAGCAACACTTTCTCATTTGTCAACTCTTCTACTATGTGTAGATGTAGTATTTTCTCACATATTTTAATGACAAGGAGAATATAGGAAGGCATGGGTGAATTAAAACCCTTCACTGAAGTAAATTATGGACTACTTCAAAGGCATCAATGACAAACACCCTGATTGAATTCTGCTAAAGAAATATATATATATACTGCCTTAAGTTAATAAGGATATAGATACATAGAATAAAGTAATTCTTCAGAATCCTTCTAGACCAAGGGTCAGGAAACCACAATCCACAGGCAAATCTATCCATTGTCTGTTTTTGTAAATAAGAAACAAAATATATTTGTGACAGATATAAAAATAATGATATAGTAAAAAAGTTAACATTTACTGGATTTTAAAAAAAGATCCAACCATAGCTGTCTATAAGAGATATCCTTTGGAATCAGAGAAGCAAACAAGTTAAAAATAAAAGGATTTAAATGATTATGCTGAATAGACTGGGTGTCCACATACAAGCAAAGAACAAAGTTGGAAACTTAACCCCATACACAAAAGCTCTAAATGGATTAAAGACCTTAATATAAGACCTAAAACAATAAAATTCTTAAGAAAAAACACAGGACACGAGTTTTGTAACATTGTATTTGGCAATGATTTCTTGGATAAGACACCAAAGGAACAGGCAACAAAAGGAAAACTAGACAAGATGAACATGAAAACTTAAAAATTTTGTGCATCATAAAACACTATTAACAGAGTAAAAAAGGCAACCCACATAGTGGAAGAAAATATCACAGATCAAGTATCTGATAAGGGATTAATATCCAGAATATAAAAGAATTCCTAAAACTCAAAAACAACCTGATTCAAAAAATGGGCTGAAAATTTGAGTAGACATTTTCCCAAAGATACACAGATGGCCAATAAACACAGGAAAAGATGCTCAGCATCACTAATCATGAAGAAATACAAATAAAAACTCCAATGAGATACAACCTCACGCCCATTAGGATAGCTAACTATCAAAAAAACAAAGAAATAGAGGTGCCTGAGTGGCCCTGTTGGCTAGGCATCAGACTCCTGATCTCAGCTCAGGTTTTTGAGTTCTCATCTCAGGGTTTTGAGTTCAAGCTCCATGGTGAGTGTGGAGACTACTTAAAAAACAAACAGAAAATAACAAGTGTTGGTGAAGATATGGAGAAATTGGAACCCTTGTGCACTGCTGGTGGGAATGCACAATGGTACATTTCCAATGTCATGAAAAACAGAATGGCAGTTCCACAAAAAAAAATTAAAAACAGAATTACCATGTGATCCAACAATTCTACTTCTGGGTATATACCCAAAAGAACTAAAAAAAGGGTCTTCAAGAGATATTTGTATATCCATGTTCATAACAACTATTCATAAGAGCTAAAACATGGAAAGGACCTAAATGTCCATATACATATGATGGAATATCACTCAGCCTTAAAAAAGTAAGGAAATTCACAAATATGCTACAATATGGATGTACAATGAGAATATTATGCTAGGTGAAATAAGCCAGTCACAAAAAGACAAATACCGTATGATTCCATTTTTCTGAGGTGCTTAGAGTAGTCAATATTATAGAGATAGAAAGTAGAATGGTGGTTGGTAGACGCTGAGGGAAGGAGGCAGAGTAGTTACTATTTAATAGGTACAGAGTTTCAGCTTTATAAGATCAAAAGAATTATATGGATGGATGGTGGTGATGGTCACACAGTATAAATATATTTAATACTAGTGAAGCGTACATTTAAAAATGGTTAAGATAATAAATTTTATGTTATGAGTAATTTTATTACAATTTCTTAAAAAGATTTTATTTATTTATTTGATAGAGAGAGAGCACGCACAAGCAGGGGGAACAGTAGGCAGAGGGAGAAGCAGGCTCCCCGCTGAGCAAGGAGCCTGATGTAGGACTCCACCCCAGAACTCTGGGATCATGACCTGAGCGGAAGGCATTTGCTTAACCGACTGCCAGGCCACCCCTTTATTACAACTTTTTGATGGAGAAAAAAGTAAAAGGAAGGAAAAAGATATACCATGAGTAACCATAAGAGAACTGAAGTAGCTATATAGACAATAAACAAAATAGACTTTAAAACAAAAGATGTTAATAGAGAGGCACTTTTTATAAGGATGAAAAGGTCAATTCAACAGGAAGATATGATGATTATAAACATTTATGCAAGCACTTAACAACAGAGTCCAAAAATATATGAAGCAAAAATTGAGAGAATATAGGAGGAAAATAGACAATTCAAAAATAATAGTTGGAGGGGCGCCTGGGTGGCTCAGTGGGTTAAAGCCTCTGCCTTTAGCTCGGGTCATGATCCCAGGGTCCTGGGACCGAGCCCTGCATCGGGCTCTCTGCTCCGCAGGGAGCCTGCTTCCTCCTCTCTCTCTGCCTGGCCTCTCTGCCTACTTGTGTCTGTCAAATAAATAAATAAAATCTTTAAAAATAATAATAATAATAATAATAATAGTTGGAGATTCCAATACCACCACTCTCAATAATAGAAAAGCTAAACAGAAAATCAGCAAGATGACATCTGACCTGACATCTATAGAACACTGCATCCAACAACAGGAGAATATACATTCTTCCCAAGTACACACGGAATTTTCAGGATAAATCATACACTGGACCATAGTCTCAATAAATTTTTACAAACTTAAAATATATAAAGTTCTTCAACCATGATAGAATTAAGCTATAAATCAATTAAACTAGAAATCAACAAAAATTTTTAAATTATATATTACTACTAAATAATCAATGAGTCAAAAAAGAAACAGAGAAATTAGAAAATATTTTGATCTTGGGGCACCTGGGTGGCTCAGTCGTTGAGCGTCTGGCTTCAGCCCAGGTCATGATCCCATGACCCTGGGATGGAGCCCCATGTTGCAAGGAGCCTGCTTCTCCCTCTCCCACTCCTCCTGCTTGTGTTTCCTCTCTAGTTGTCTCTCTCTGTCAAATAAAAAAATAAAATCTTTAAAAAAAAAACATTTTGATCTGAATGAAAATAAAAACACAATACAGTAGTCCCCCCTTGTCTGTGGGGGTTCATTCCAAGGCTCCCAGGGAATGCCTGAAATCAAAGCCGGTGCCAAATCCCATATATATATTATGTTTTTCCTATCATACATATCTATGACAAAGTTTAATAATTTAAAATTTATTTAACTTAACATTATAAATTGTAAATTATAAATTAGGCATGGTAAGAGGCTAACAATAATTAATAATAAAACAGAATATAACAATAATCTGTAATAAAATTTATGTGAATGTGATCTCTCTCTCACACACAAATACCTTTTTGTACCCCACTCACCCTTCCTCTTCTTGTGATGGTGTGAGATAACAAAGTGCCTATGTGATGAGATGAAGTGAGGTGAATGACGTATGTGACAAGGCATTAGACTACTAATGACCTTCTGAGGACTCAGAAGGAAAACTGTCTGCTTCCAGACCATGGTTGACCATGGGTAACTAAAACCATGGAAAGCAAAACCACGGCTATGAGGGGACTATATGCTAAAATTTATGATGTGCAGGTAAAGTGGTGTTTAGTGTAAATTTACAGCTCTAAATCCCTACATTAAAAAGATCACAAATCTGGGGCACCTGGGTGGCTCAGTGGGTTAAGCCTCTGCCTTCAGCTCAGGTCATGATCTCAGGGTACTGGGATCAAGCCCCACATTGGGCTCTCTGCTCAGCAGGGAACCTGCTTTCCCTTCTATCTCTGCCTGCCTCTCTGCCTACCTGTGATCTCTCTTCCTGTGTCAAATAAATAAATAAAACCTTTAAAACAAACAAACAAACAAAAAGATCACAAATCAATAACCTAAGCTTCGGGACACCTGGGTGGCTCAGTTGGTTAAGCGGCTGCCTTCGGCTCAGGTCATGATCCCAGCGTCCTGGGATCGAGTCCCACATCGGGCTCCTTGCTCGGCAGGGAGCCTGCTTCTCCCTCTGCCTCTGCCTGCCACTCTGTCTGCCTGTGCTCGCTCACTCTCTCTCTCTCTCTCTGACAAATAAATAAATAAAATCTTTAAAAAATAATAATAATAACCTAAGCTTCTACCTTGAAAAACTAAAGAAAAAGAAATACACTCAAAGCAAACAGAAATAATAAAAACCAGGGCAGAAATCAATAAAACAGAAGACTGGTAATTTAAAACCAAAAGTTGATTCTTCAAGATGACAGAATTAACAAACCTTTAGCTAGACTGAAGAGAGAAAAAAAACACAAGTTATTAATATTAGAAATGAAAGAGGGAGCATCACAATTGACTTTACAGGAATCAAAGCATTATAAGGATCACCATTAACAATTTTATGCCAAGAAATTAGACCACTAGATGAAATGGAAAAATTCTAGAAAGACATAAATTACTAAAACTCACTCAGGAAGAAAATCTGAATAAATCTGTAACAAGAAACTGAATTAATAAGAACAACAAAAATCTTCCCACAAGCAAAGACTTGACCCACAGTTTTGGTGGTAAATTCTACCAAATCATTTAAAGTGCAGTTTCTTATCTCAGCATCACTGACATTTTGAAACAGGTATTTCTTTGTTGTGAGATTGTGCAGTGCGTTATTAAAATGTTCAGGAGCATTCCTGGCCTCTACCTGCTAGATGCCAGAAGCATCCCCCACCTGGACTGAATAATCATGTCTCCAGACACTGCCAAATGTCTTATGAGGGACAAAAATTGCCTCCTATTGAGAACTACTGATTTGATGAAATAATACCAAACCTCCACACAAATTCTTCCAGAAAATAAAGAAAGGTATACTTCCCAACTCATTCTGAGGCATGTATTACCCTCATACCAAAGCTAAGCAAAGGCATCACAAGAAAACTAGAAACCTGTATCTCTCATGAATACAAAAATCCTCAGCAAAATTATTAGCAAACTGAATACAGAAACATATAAGAATAATTCTACATCAGACTAAGTAAGGTTTATACCAAGAATGAAAAATTGGTTTAATATCTGAAAATTGATTAATGTTACTATATACCACATTAAGAATAAAGAACAGTCTACGGCCATACCACCCTGAACGCACCCGATCTCGTCTGATCTCGGAATTATAAAGAACAAAAACTGTATGATCAACTCAACAGGTGAAGAAAAAGCATTTAACAAAAATTCAGTACCTATTCCTGATAAAAACTCTCAGCAAACAAGAACAGAAGGAAACTCCTCAATTGGACAAAGGACATCTACAAAACCACTTACTTAGTGATAAGTCTTTAATGCTTTCTCCCTGAGATCAGGAACAAGGCAAGATGTCCACTTTTGCCACTTTCATTCAACATTGTACCTGAGGTTCTCTACCCATGGCATAAGGCAAGAAAACAAAATTAAGAGCATACATCCTGTAAAGGAAGAAGTAAAATGGTATTTATTCCCTGAAGACATGATTTTTATATGTAGAAAATCCTAAAGAACCTACAAAACAACAAAAAAAACTAGAACTTAGCAAATGTGATAAGGATGCAAAACACATTATCAAAATACAGAAACGAACTCTATTTCTATACACTAGTGACATACAATCCAAATGAAATTAAACAATTCTTCATAACATCATAAAGAACAATATATTAGGAATAAATTTATTAAAGAGTGAAAGATCCATACACTGAAAACTACAAAAACATTGCTAAGAGAAAAAGGAAGAGCCCTAATGAAATGGAGAGCTATACCATGTTCATGGATTAGAAGACAATATTGTTAAGATGGCAACTGTCCCCAAACTGACCTACAGATTCAATGGAACCTCCATCAAAATCCCAGCACTCTTTTTTGTAGAAACAGACAAGCTGATTCTAAAATTTGTTTGGAAATACAAAGAACCTGAAGAGGCAGCTTAATTTTGAAAAAGAGAAACCAAGTTTGTTCTCAGACTACCCAATTATGAAAAATTTACTATAAAGCTTCAGTAATCAAATTAAGTATGCTACTAGCATAAGGATAGTCATATCAATCAAGAGAACAGAACAGAGAATCCAGAAATAAACTCACACACTTATGATCAACTGATTCTTGAAAAAGGTAACACATAGTAATTCTATAGGCAAATGACAGTGTTTTGAACAAACTGTCCTGGAACAACTGGATATCCATATTAAAGACAAACAAACAAAACCTTAGACCTTTATGTAACACCACACACAACAATTAATTCCAAGTGGATATTAGGCCTAAATAAACAAATAAAAACTGCAAAATTTCTAGAAGAAAATATAGTTGAAAAGTGTTGAGCCTAGGCAAAGATTTCTTAGATATGACACCATAAGCACAATCCATAAAAGAAAAAGAAACAAAAGATAAACTGGACTTCATCAAAATTAAAACCATTAAAAGTGAAAAGATAAGCCACAGACTGCAAAAAATATTTGCAGATTATATGTCTGATAAATCACTTTTATTCAGTTTAGAGAGAACTATTCTAACTCAATAATAAGAAAAACAACTCAATTTAAAAATGAGTAAAAGATTTTAATACAGTTAAATACCAAGAAAAAAATACATGAATGCCAAACATATGAAAAGATGCTCAATAGCATTATAATTAGTTTTTACTCAGAGTATGTAAAGAACTCTTACATCTCAATAATAAGACAAATAACCCAATTTAAATATGGGCAAATGATTTTAATAGACAATTCACCAGAAAAGATACACAAATGGCAAACAAGCACATGAAAAGCTGACCAGCAATATTAGTCATTAGTGTCAGGCGATAACCACTACACTACGGAAACAATCATTAGTGAAATGCACATTAAAACCACAATCAGAACAACTATACAACCACTAGGATGGCTAAAATGAAAAGACTAACAATACCAAATATTTGTCAGGAGGGAAACAAAAATAAAAACAAAGACAAAAACAAAAAACAAAAAAAGGCCCCTCAAACACTACTGGTAGGAATGAATAATGGTAAAGCTACTCTGGAAAAGTTTTGCAGTTTCTTAAAAAGTTAAGCATAAACTTACTGTACCACCCAGTAATTCCATACCTAGGTGTTTACCCAGAAGAAATTAAAACAAGGGGCACCTGGGTGGCTCAGTGGGTTAAGCCTCTGCTTTCAGCTCAGGTCGTATCTCAGGGTCCTGGGATTGAGCCCTGCCTCGGGCTCTCTGCTCAGCGGGGAGCCTGCTTCCACCCCCCCCACCCCCCCACCCTCCCACCCCCCACTCTCTCTGCCTGCCTCTCTGCCTACTTGTGATCTCTATCAAATAAATAAAATCTTTTTAAAAAGTAATTAAGACTAATGTTTACACAAAAACTTGTATGGGCAAGTTTTATTTATCATTTTGTTCATATTAGCTAAAACTGGAAACTAGAATCTAAATGTCTATCAACTGGAGATGAATAAACAATAAGGATTACTCGACAATAAAAAAGAAATAAACTCCTAATATATGCACTAAAAAGTATTGTAAGTAAAAGAAGCCAAATACATAAGACTATGTATTTTACAATTCCATTAATTTGGAATTTCGAGACAAAACTAGTGGCAGAAAGTAGATCAGTGATTGTCTGCAGTGGGGAGTGGGAGTAGAGGCTGACTACAAAGAGGCAAAAGAAACTTTCTAGGGGGATGGAAATATTATTTATTTCTTTTAAAGATTTTAATCCATTTATTTGAGAGAGAGAATGCAGTGTTGGTGAGGGGGAGGGGTTTGGGGTGAGGAGAAGAGAGGCAGAGAGAGAGAGGGAGAGAATCCCAAGCAGCCTCTACACCTAGCACTAAGACCAACGCAGGGCTTGATCTCATAAGCAAAATCATAACCTGAGCCAAAACTGAGTCAGACACCCAACACACTGAACCACCCAGTTGCCCTGGGATGGAAATATTCTAAAACTGGATTGTGATGATTGTGATGATAGTTGCACAACCCTATAAACTTACTAAAAAGTCTTCAACTACACACTTATATTGAGTGAATTTTATGGTACATAAATTATACTGCAATTTTGAAAATATTTTTAAAACTAAGGAAATGAATTTTCACTAAGTTCATCAAATATTAGTAACTCTGCCATATACAGGGCACCTGGGTGGCTCGGTGGGTTAAGCCTCTGCCTTCGGCTCAGGTCATGACCCCAGGGTCCTAGGATCCAGCCTGGCATCAGACTCCCTGGTCAGCAGGAAGCCTGCTTCTCCCTTTCCCACTCAACTTGCTTATGTTCCCTCTCTCGCTGTGTCTCTGTCAAATAAATAAATAAAATCTTAAATTAAAAAAAAAAAAGAATTCTGCCATATACCAGAGAAGGCAAATATGTAAGCAATCCGTAATCCCAAAATGCTTTCTCCAGGTTTAGCTAAGTGCCTTAGGAATAGTGAAGTCATGGGGTTGGGGAGAAGAGACAGAAATGAGAAGACAGAGCCTAAGGTTGTTGCCTCGGCCATATCCTAATTATTTTGAAGAGTAATAGGATGAGATGTTAATTAGACTGCTCTTAGGCAGCAGCAGTTGTTGTTGTTGTTGTTGTTGTTGTTAAGATTTTATTTATTTGTCAGAGAGAGAAAGAGAGACTGAGCAAGCATGGGGAGCAGCAGGCAGAGGGAGAAGCAGGCTCCCTGCTGAGCAAGGAGCCCAATGTGGGACTCCCGGGATCATGACCAGAGCCAAAGGCAGACATTTAACCAACCAAGCCACCCAGGTATTCCAGGAATCAGAAGTTTAAATGGTCTGATTAGAGCCCAGGAAAATTGCTTTTCCAGCTAACTACACTGATCTTAGGCTTCACCATTGAGGGACATTCTCAAGAAACCAAAACAATGATACAATACAATGCCACAGAAAAGTTTTATTTGATGTGATGCTGGCTTGCTTGCAAGGGAGTATATCCTAGTCAGTACTAGTTGTCAGATCCGATATTTTCAACTCCACTTATTTGTATAGGTTGGACACACTCATACTAATAGGCAGACTCACTCACCAATGACTGTCAAGTACATGAAGAAAAGCTAAAAAAAACTTTAAAAATTTTTAAAAAGTCAGATTGGGCAATAGTGACCAAGTGAAGAAATTATGACTTTCTTAAAATACTCTTTAGTTGCTATGAGCTAACATTCATTAAGTTCCTACTAAATGGTAGGGATTATTGTAAGCACATTTAGATGTATTTGTTCATTAAATACTCAAAAAACCCTATGAGCTGTGGAGTGTTTTATCTCCTTTCTATGAGTGGGGAAACTAAGGGACAGAGAAGTGAAGGGACTTACTCAAGGACACAGCTAATGAATGGCAAGGCTGAGATTTTAACCCATGAGTTTACCTAGAGAAACAGTGGTAACCACTATGTAACACTGCCTGCCCATTTATAAATTTACCCACTACAACTGTGCCCCTCTTCTGTCAAAATTCCCTAGTGTTCCTCTGCACTCAAGGTCGAAGCCAAAGTCCCTACAATGGTCTACAAGTCCCTATGTGCTTAGCTTTCCATCACCTCCCTAAAACATAATCACTGACCCACTGCATTCACTTTGCTGTTCCTGGATCACGTAAGACTTATACCTACCTCAGAGCTTTTGTATCTGCTGTTCCTATTGCCTGTCATACTCTTCTCTAAGACAGTGGAGGATTGCTTCCTCGTTCCCATCAGACCTCTACACAAATGTTACCTCCTCAGAGAGGCCTTCCCTGATTACTCTTCCTAAAATAGTACCCCCCCACCCTTCTCATAATTATAAGCACAGTTTATTGCCTAACTCCACCATCTAGAATATAAGCTCGCAAAGTTTATTGCCTAACTCCACCATCTAGAATATAAGCTCCATGAGAGCAGGGTCATCTGGGAGTGTGGCTTTATACCACCAGTGCCTAAGACAGCACTTGGCAAAAAACAGACAATACCTGAATTTAAAAATCTACCATATATGTTTTGAGTGACAACCCAATCATAGAGCTTTAGGTAACAATTCATGACCGTGTACCAATAAAATCCAAACCAAAAGAAAAAAATGCAGTCTTTTAGAAACTTTATTTCTATTATTTAAGATTTGATCTTCCTTAATGTGTATGTGTATATTTCCATGCCTCCTTTAAAAGGTGAAGTTTTTTTGGAAAGACAGATGACCTCTATAAGCTTTGCTATACAAAAAAATTATTACAAGTGTGACTTTTTAACTGTGTATTGAAGGGGGAAAATAACCCTAAGTTAACAATGGATGCCTGTCCTTCAAGGGAAAATGAAATTCTTAAATACACTTATTTAATACTGCAAAATAAGCAAATAATACATATCAAACTTCGGGCTCAATTTACACAAGATTCTAATTTCCTAGCTACAGCTAGATGACTTTCTGACTATTAATACCTCAAAGTTTGCCTATTAAAAAAAAGAGTAAAAAGCACATTTTTAAAAACTTTTCACTTTATTTGGGTCATTTTAGAACACACATATTTGCTTTGTTGTGGTTGTTAACAGAGAAGTAAGTCACAGAACACCATGAGCTCTTCCTCAATAAATTAAATGCTCCCTAGGAGGAGAGGAAAAAGGAAAAGGTGAGGGAATATACGCAAAAGTAAGAACAGTATGTGCCAAAAGACAGATTTTGTAAGAAGGCGAGCCACCCCTTCTGAAACTGCAGGTTTTGAGGAGGCTGGTTTCAAACAAATAGAGACCGATGGGTAAAGTCCAACTCTCCAACTACTGTTGTAGATCATCCGGAAACAAATACTGGCGGCACTTGGAGAGTGATCGAAAGTGGAGTAGTAGGGCCCTCTCCTTCCCACTCATATCAAGTATCTCCACTCCACTCACCTTGCGATTTAGATGAGTACAAATCACATCCCTACTTTAATCAAGGAAGGCAGAGGGAGTGAGACATCCCTCCCTATATATACACAAACCATTCGCCCCAGGGCTGTAAAACGCAGTCCACGGAATCTGGAAAGACAGAAACCCGGAGTCGCTGGCATCTCTCACTCCAAGTTCTCTCCGCTTTCTGAGGCTGAGCCGAGAGGAATGCCACAGAGACAAAGCGGGGAGGAAGGGGGCATCTCCCCCTTACCTTGATGGCTTTCTCCATGTCGCTCTCCTCGGACATGCTCCGTGGGGCCTCTACGGCCAGGAGCGGCGGAGACTGCGCAGCTGCCCGGTCCCACCGTAGCCGAGGGAGCACGGGGCTCGGCGTTCGGGCCCCTGGGCCTCGGGGAGACCTGCAGCAGCCGCCCCTAGGGACAGGCGGGGATGAGGGCCCCGGCGCCGGTTCCGCTTCGGTGGGCGGCTCTAGGCTGGCGGCGGCGGCCCCCGGGGACAAGCCTTTGTGCTGGGCCCCGCGCGGCCGCCTCCCGGCTTCATCCCCGGCCGGGGAGGCAAGCTCCCGGGGCAGGGCGAGGCGGGGAGGGTCCCCGTCCGGGGCCCGATGCAGAGGCCTCGCGGGGCCGCCGACTAGGCCTGGGCTCGCCAGGTCCTAATGAGGAACCTGCGCCTCCGTCTCCGCCGCCGGCACCGCTGCGAAGCCGAGGCCGCCGCCGCCGCCGCTGCTGCTCCCGATGCCGCTTCAGCGCCACACATCGCCGGGACACCCGCGCCGGGCAGACCCGCCGGCCGGCCGCCCGCCTGCCGGCTCTGTGTCCCGCCTGAGCTACGGGCCGCCCCTTCTGCCGCCCGACTCTTTTCCCCCACGGCTGCACGAGCTCCTCGCCGCCGTCCGCGGGGGTTTCTGAGCGCCCCCAAATCACGAGGTTGATTTGCAGGCGTCTGCCAGGGTCCCCTCAAGCTGCGCCATACTCAAGACAGGCCCCGGGGCCCTCCGTAGCGCTGGCGTCGCGCTGATGGCGCAAGACGGGGGCGGAGCCACTGGAGAACGCAGCCTGACTGGAGTAGCGTTCGCGCTCCTTGTTTCCTCTCCCCGGCGGAGCGAGAGGTTCGTTCCGCCAGAAACAGCCTTCGCGAAGGAGCCGGGGCGGAATGTTTCAACTCGGGATGAAGAAGAGGAAACGGAGGTCCTGGACGGGTCCAGCCATAAGAGAACAGAACTGTGTATAATAACAGCAGTCATAGTTATGTGTTCGGAGGGCTAATTTTACGTGAGGCTCTCTTCCCCCACCGGGTTCTTTCTGCTTTACAAAGAAGGCATTTGGTGCTGGAGGTAAGTATGTTCTTATCCCCGCGTTTACAGGTTACATAGCTGAGAAGTGGTCAAGTCAGAATTGGAACCCACGTTTGTGCCCCTTTCACTACACCAACTACCTGTCCCAGGACCTTGTACGAGCTGTTGGCAGATCGCCTCTTGGTGGGTCTTCATTCGTTCAGTTTCGTACTGAGCACCACCGTGTACCAGCCCTACCCAGCACTTGGGAAACAACAGAAACAAGAGTCGGTACCTTCTCAGTGGATCTTACTTTCAGGAAAGCTAAGCAGCAGATAAACAGAGGGAGACACAGAGTTTGTAGATACTAAGAAGAAAGTGAACAGGATGCTGAGGTAAGAGGATAACTGGATGTGGGGACTTTTCCTAGTTGATGATCAGGGAAGGGTTCCTAGGAGGTAACATTGAAGCTGAGACCTCTGAGAAACGAGAAGGAGCTGACCGTTGGAAATCTGAGGAGGAGAGTTCTGGGCGGGTGGAACAGCAGGTGCAAAAACCTTAAAGTGCAAATAAGCTGAATATGTTCAAGGAGCAGCGGAATGTTCATCGAAGCTGGAGCAGAGCAAGTAGAAGGAGAAAATGACAAAGAATGAGGTTAGAGAAGTGGGCAGGGTCTGTATCATGCACCCTTGGGTCATGGTAATGACTTTAGATTTTATTCTATGTCACTGGAAGGTTTTTAACCAAAGACTGATGCGGTCAAAGTTAGTTATGTTTTGAAAGATCATTCTGCTAGATAGAGAAATATGGGCAAGCAAGAGTGGAGACATGGAGAGCTGTTAAGAGGCTATTGGCATAATCCAGATGAGAGATTATTATTTTTTTTTAAAGATTTTATTTATTTATTTGAGAGAGAGGCAGTGAGAGAGCATGAGCGAGGAGAAGGTCAGAGGGAGAAGCAGACTCCCCGTGGAGCTGGGAGCCCGATGCGGGACTCGATCCCGGGTCTTCGGGATCATGACCTGAGCCGAAGGCAGTCGTCCAACCAACTGAGCCACCCAGGCGTCCCTGAGAGATTATTTTGATGCTTGAACTCAGGCAGTGGCAGCAAAGATGGGGTAGATGGATTTAAGGTATGTTTTGGGATAGAGTTGACAGTATTTCCTGAAGGATTCGATATGAAAGGCAAGAATAAGAAATGAAAAAAGAGTAACTTATCCTGAGTCTGGCTTCAGCAACTGGAAGGATGATGGTGCCGTTCAGTGATGGAAGGACTTGATGCTGGTGAAGGTGGGGAATCCTCGGTCTTTTTCTGTCGAGGGTAATTTGAGGATTTTGTGTGATACAGCAGAGGATAACTCAAGTAATTGGATATATGTTGTGGTGCGGATGTCGTTGTCCTCTTTGTTGGCCATACTCCCACAGTGCATTTCTCAGCCCCCTTTAAGTAGCAACCAGTGCTATGCTCTCCCCAATGAAAAGTGAACAGGAGAGATGTGCACCGTTGTCGGGCTGGGTCCAGAAAACTTGTCAACAGGTGCTCTTACTTACTCTGCCAGCTAGGCGATGATGAGAAGGTTCTGGAGAAGGCAAGGCTTCAAGATGGAAGATTCCTGAGTAGAGGAGAACCTCTGCTCCATTGACTTATATATCCACCCAGGACTGTTATATGAGAAAAAAATAAACCTTTATTGTTTTGAGCTTTTATGTATTTGAGTCTTTTTGTAATAGCAGCTTTGCCTGTGCTATGTAATATAAATAAGAGCAGTGGTCCAGCAGTGAACTTTGGGAGGAAATTTCGAGATGAATTGACATTATCCATAACCGGAAATAAAAGGTGCTTGGATTTATTCATTTGTTGCTTCCATAATAATTTATCAGGTGCCTCGCTGTGTCAGGCACTGTGTTACAGAATAGAAATGCAGAGATGAAGAGCTCATACACTGAGTCTGGCCTCTCAACTCACTGACTGTTACTCTGCGTGTTCTTCAGCCACATTCCAAATACCGCTTTAGGAGCACCAGGGTGGCTCAGTCGGTTTCAGCTCAGATCATGATCGCAGGGTCATGCGATAGAACCCCGTGTTAGGCTTTGGGCTCAGCGCAGAATCTGATTGAGATTCTCTCTCCCTCTAGTTACGCTATCTCTCAAATAAATAAAAATAAAATCTAAAAAAATAAACTTTTTTATCAGAAAGACATGTCTAATTCTTATCCCCAATCTAAGTCAGATTTTCCTGTTGTCTCATAACTTACTTTCTTGTACTTACCTCAGTTTTTATGTGTTTATTTGTTTGTTATTCTTTAGTGTTCTTTCCCCAACTAGGCTGTAAATGATCTCAAGAGAAAGAATCTTACCTGTACTTTTGACCACATCCTCAAAACTTAACCCACTGCAGGTGTTTAATAAATATTTGCTAAAGGAATCAGTGGATGGAGAAGGCAGAGCCCAGAGGAAGAAGTTTCCTCCATTTTTTGCTGGGGAGGTGGCTTTGGTAGCTTCTAATGTAGCCTTCAGTGATGCCCACCTCTAGGTATTCATGATCTTGTGTAATCCCCTCACCCTGCTTATGGGCTGATCTGGGGACTTGCCTTTTTTTTTTTTTTTTGGAGAGAGAGAGCATGAGAGGGGAGAAGGTGAGAGGGAGAAGCAAACTCCCCGTGGACCCAGGAGCCAGACGTGGGACTCGATCCCGGCACTTCAGAATCACGATCCAAGCCGAAGGCAGTCACTTAGCCAACTGAGACACCCAGGGGCCCTGGGGACTTGCTTCTAATGATGAGATGTCTTGTCTCAGATTACATTACAGAAAGACTTTATCTTCCATCTTGGGTACCCTCTTTTACTCTTCCTCATTTGCTCTGAAAGAAGCCAGCTCAAATGTGAGGTGGTTCTTTATTAGTTTCCTGGGGGCTGCCATAATAAATTACCATAAACTGGGTGATTTAAAATAACAGGAATTTTATTTTCTCTTTTGGAAGCCAAAAGTCTGAATCTTATGTGTTAGCAGAGCTGTGCTCCCTATGAAGTCTCTAGAGGAGAATCCTTCCTTACCTCTTTAAGCTTCTGGTGGCTTGCAGCAGTCCTCAGCATTCCTTGGGCAAAAGGAGTGCATTACTCCAGTCTCTGTCTTCACATGGCCTTCTTCTCTGTGTCCTCTCCTCTTATGAAAACACTATCATTGCATTTAGGGCCCACCCTAATCCAGTATGATTTTGTCTTAATTACATCTGCAAAGATGCTGTTTCTAAATAAGGTCACATTCTCAGGTTCCATGTGGACATGAATTTGGATGGGAAGATACTAATCAGCCCACTGTAGTTGCCTAGTAGAGGGGCCCACATGTCAAGGAACCTGAGAACCTGAGACCTGCCAAAGGCCACATAAATGACCTTAGAATGGATCCTCCTCCAGTTGAGCTTTGAGATGATTGCAGCCATCTGTGCCAGGAGGAGGCACCCAGCTAAATTGTGCCCAAATTCCTGACCCACAGAAACTGAGATAACAAATGTTTTTAGGACACCAAATTTGGAAGTAATTTTTCATGCAGCATAGATAAACTAATACAGATTTTGGTGCCTAGAAGTGGAATGCTGCCATAACAACTACCTAAAATGTGGGAGTGGCTTAGAACCAGGCAGTGATGGGGTGCCTGGGTGGCTCAGTGGGTTAAGCCTCTGCCTTCGGCTCAGGTCATAGTCTCAGGGTCCTGGGATCGAGCCCCACATCAGGCTCTCTGCTCAGCAGGGAGGCTGCTTCCCCACCCCGCCTGCCTCTCTGCCTACTTGTGATCTTTCTCTCTCTCTCTCAAATAAATAAAGTCTTTTTAAAAAAGAAAGAACCAGGGATGCCTGGGTGGCTCAGTTGGTTAAGCGGCTGCCTTCGGCTCAGGTCATGATCCCAGCGTCCTGGAATCGAGTCCCATATCGGGCTCCATGCTCGGCAGGGAGCCTGCTTCTCCCTCTGCCTCTGCCTGCCACTCTGTCTGCCTGTGCTCGCTCGCTCTCTCTCCCTCTCTCTCTGACAAATAAATAAAAAAAAAAGAAAGAAAGAAAGAAAACCAGGTAGTGAATAGAGGCTGGAATGATTTTTAGGAGTGCATTAGAGAAAGCCTATCTTGAAGAAACTTATTAGAAATATAGGCTTTGGGGGCACCTGAGTGGCTCAGTCGGTTAAGTGTCTGCCTTTGGCTTGGGTCATGATGCCAGAGTCCTGGGATTGAGCCCTGCATCCGGCTCCCTGCTCAATGGAGAGCTTTCTTCTCCCTCTGCCCTTCACCCCACGTGCTCTCTCTCTCTCAAATAAATAAAATAATTTTTAAAAATCCAGACATTGAAGAAAGATACTGTTAGTGAGGGCTCAAAAGGAAGTAAGGAACGTGTTACTGGAAACTGGAGGAAAGGGGATCCTGGATATGAAGTAACACAAGGTTTAGAAACAGTGTCTTCAGCCATTATGTGGAAAGGGAGAATGTTCCCAATGAAGTGGGTGATGTAATAAGGCAGTTTCTAAGCAGAAGGTACTGCCTGGTTTTTATTAGGAAGGAACCAGGACTTGACAGTTTTGAGATTTAGTCTCTCTAGATGGCAGCCAGTGCTAAAATTTAGCAGTGACTTTCAAGCAAGGATCAAACCCAGATTACTGCAAGGAAATGTGTCTGTCTTAGGGCTGCTGTTAGAAAATACCTTGCTCTTCAAACACGTCTTCTTCAAACACTCTGTTGAGTATCCAGTTTCATTGCTCTCGAGTTCTGCCTTCAAAAGCACTAGGACACAGTTCAACTAAGTTCTTTGCCATTTTGCAATAAGGATCACCCTTTCTCCATTGTCCAACAACATACTCCCCATTTTCCTCTAAGGCCTCACCAAAATGGACTTTCCCATCCACATTTCTAGCATGCACCTTTTGACTCTTCCAGCCTCTCCCCATTACCCAGTTCTAAAGTCACTTCCACATTTTTAGCTATTTGTCACAGCAGCACCCTCACTTCTCAGTACCAAAATCTGTCTTCATCAACTTGTGCTACTATAACAAAATACCATAGACCGAGCATCTTAAAAATAGACATTTATTCCTTACAGTTTTGGAGTCCAAGATCAAGATGTGGGCAGATTTGACTCCTGGCAAGACCCTATTCCTGGCTTGTGGATGACCACCTTCTTGATGTGTCCCTCACATGGTGGAGAGAAAGCCACCTCGAGTCTCTTCCTTTTCTTGTAAGGACACTAATCCCATCATCCTTATGACCTCCTCCAAACGTAATGATGACCCAAAGGCCCTACCTCCAAATGACCCAAAGGCTCTACCTCCAAATAACATCACGGTAGGGGTTGGAGCATCAACATATGAATTTGGTGGGGACCATAACGTGGCCTAAAGGTAAAGTAGAAGGTGTGACTATATAATAGTTTGTGAAGACTTCAGACAATCAAAGGTGGTACCTCAGAAGCCTGTTCAGTCATGGAAAAGGTCCTCTAGAGACACTCAGGGTGCTTCTCCCAGATCCTGTCAAACATAAGGCCTCTAGGATGCTTGAGGTCATTGTTCTGCAGCAGTCACAGCAGAAACTGAAGGTAGAGGAGGACTTTGTTCAGGGAGATTTGTGGGTGTGGCCTTAGTTTAATGGTGTGAACACCCATTAAGGTTCCAGGAAGCCCAGGAGTTCTTGAAAGAGTCAAATTTGGACTCTTGGACTGAAGGAGAAAGAGACAGCACAGGCTGAAAAGAGGCCTTCAGACCTCCAGGATTCTGGCAGAAAGCCAACTGAGCTGCTCAGCTGCACATATGTGCTACTTTTTATGAAATAGGATGACTCAGAGTGGAGCCAAGAGCCATGGATAATCATTCTCAGGATCTGAGAACTCCTGAGGGAGTTGCCAACATTTGCCCAGCTGGATTTCAGACTTAATGTGGGCCAGTGACTCCTTCGTGCCTCTCAGAAGAATGTCCATCACTGTTGTCCTAGGCTGGTCCCACTGTAGTATGCTGGGGAGACAAATAATTTGCCTCCTTATTTTCATAAGTCTACAGATTGAAAAAATCTATACGTTGAGGAAATGTACTTAAGGAACTATACTTAAGGGATTAATTTACACCTAGACTTGATTTATTTTTGAGATTCTGGACTTCCTGCCGATGCTATAGTGGGATGAGGTTTTTGAGGGCCTTCAGAGAGAGAGGGTACATTTTGCATATGCGAAAGGCATGAATCACTGGCTGCCAGAGGACAGGTTGTAGAGAGGGTAGCTTCTAGAATGGTGCCTGGTGATACCTTTGTGTAGTCACTTGAAGGTGGCCTGGAACCGGTGATTTGCTTTTAATTAACAGAATATAGCAAAGTGATGGAATATCCCTTCTAGGATTAGTTTACAAACACACTGTGAAGTCTGTCTTGGGCTCCCTCTCACTCTTTTGCTCATTTGATCTAAAGGAAGTCAGCTCCCATGTTGTGGGCTGCCTTATAGAGGAGTACACATGGCGAAGAACTTGTCTCTAGCCAACAGACCACAAGGCCCTGAGCCCCACCAAGAGCCATGTAAGTGAGCTGGGAAGTGGATCCTCCACTATCTGAGCCATAGGATGACTGCACCCCAGCCAACACCTTGACCGTTGTGAGTTTATGAGTCCAAGCCCCATGCTGGGTGTAGAGATTACTAAAGAAAAAGAGACGATTGCAGCAGACCTCAGGGAGAAGTGAACAGATCTGAGATGTATTTTGCACATGGATTCGGCAGGAGTTGGTGATGGACTGGATGTGGAGGATGCAGGGGAAGGCAGTGGCAAGGGTCATGCCTAGGTTATCCCAGGGCACAAGCTCCCAGTGGGGAGGGGTGACTTCCTAAGAGCAAACTTGCTGGGGGTAAAAAAGTACTTGTAGGGGTTCAATGAGTGAAATGTAAGGGTGGGTGGATGAGAACCTGCAGCCAAATGACACATGTCATTTTCTCTGATGTACAAGTGCCCTTCATCAGTTTCAGAAGAGCGACCCTGCTTGGCAAGGGTTGGTGAGGATATGAGGAACCTGGAACCCTCATAAACTCTCATACGTTTTATACTGGTTAGTGTGTAAGATGATTTACAGCTATGGGAAACAGTTGGGCAGCTTCTCTGAAAGCTAAGCATAGAATTCCCATGTGTTCCAGCAATTCTATCCTAGATATATACCCCAAAGAACCAAAAATAGGTATTCAAGCAAATACTTGTAAACAAATGTTCATAGCAGCACCATTCACAACAGCTGGAGATGGAAACATCCCAGATGTCTTTCAACACGTGAGCAGATTAACAAAATGTGGTATATCCATATGATGGAATATTATTCAGTCATAAAAAGGAAAGAAGCACTGATTTCTGCTATTAAACCTCAAAGACATGATGCAGAACAAGAGAAGCCAGAACAAAAGGTCACATATTGTATGATTTCATTCATAAGACATTTCCAGAACAGGCAAACCCATAGAGACAAAAACCAGACCAGTGGTTGCCAAGGCCTGGGTGGAGAAAGGAATTGGGAGTAACTGTTTCATTGATACAGAATTCCCTTTTAGGGTGATGAAAATGTTTTGAAATTAGATAGAGGTGGTGGTTGTACAGCATTGAGAATGTGCTGACTGCCACTGAATTGTACGGTTTAAAATAGTGGTCAATTTTATGCTCTGTGAATTTGACCTTAATTAAAAAAACCAATATGACAATTAGCCCCATTATTCTCAAAAGGATTTTTAAACTGAATTATTTCATAACACAGTTAAAAGGCCAGTTAAAGTATTAACAGACCCAGGCTACTAGATGAATTTTCTAAGTGCTTGGAACAAGGGTGGTGAACTTGTGAGTCTGACATGTTTAGTCAGTCACTTATTGGATAATCAGCTTGAGTAATTGCCAGGGAAGTATGTTCACTTTCTTTTCCTTCGGTGGCTTGGTATAGCTCTCATTCCAAGTGGGGCCTTTGAAGATTTGAGATAAGGAAGCAGTTGAAAACTATATAGCCTTTCTCCCTTCCCCCTATGTTTTCCCTCTAGTTGGAGTTTCTTTTCCAATTTCAGAAGCATTGTGTACGTCATCAGTTTTTAAGAGCTGAACAAGTATAGGGATGCCTGGGAGGCTCAGTTGGTTAAATACCTGCCTTCAGCTCAGGTCGAGATCCCAGGGTCCTGGGCTCAAGCCCCATGTTCGGCTGTAGGGAGCCTGCTTCTCCCTCTCTCTCTCTCTCTCTCTCTGCAGCTCCATCAGCTTGTGCTCTCTCTGTCAAATAAATAAATAAAATCTTAAAAAAAAAAAGAAAGAAAGGAGTTGAACAGTATAGCAGTAATGCAAACAGTGGAAATCTATGAACTCACTACCAGAGGCAGCCTTTGTTAACTCTTTCCTGCTGCCCTTCTTTGAAACCAGGTTTGCATTTACCTGCCCCTAGCATAGCACCTGTAACGGCAGCTGGCTTTTGTGGAAACACAACTTACCTCCTTTCCAGAAACTCTGCAGAAATCCAAGCTTTATTCTGTGGTAGGAACTAACACCTCTAAGTTAATCTTCACCTACCTTATCTTGTTTAACCTCCTAACAGCCCTGGGAGGTGGGTGTGGACAGACAGATAACTGTCGTCATCCCTGTTTTATAGATGAGGAAATAAGACTAATCAAGGTTAATTAGGCTTACCCAATCTTCAGTAATTGATCCAAAAATATGTATTGACAACCTAATGTGTGCCCGGCAATGAGCTGGATCACCCAGCTGTTAAGTGGCAGCTCATCCTGGAACCGAGAACAGACCTGATTCTGGTGCCATAGCCCCATTTTCCAACCCAAGCACCATCAATGTAGCTGAGGCAAGGGTTACTGCAATGTGCTCCTTACTGCACCTTGCCCAGAAGTCTACCCACCTACTCAAGACAAGAATAAATTAGTTGGTCTGAAGGCCTAACAACACCTCTTCTAGCACAGTACTTCCAAAACCTTAAGGTGCAGACAGATCCCACGGGGATCTTATTCAAATGCACGCTTGGGTTCACTCTGTCTGAGCTGGGGCCTGAGAGTCTGTATTTCTCACAAGTACCCAGGTGATGTCCATGCTGCTAGTTTATGACCCATTCTTCACCCAGCAGGGTTCCATTGCTCCCTTAGCCACCATCTTCAACCTTGAGAGGCCATTTTCCATGCCTCCATGTCCCAGGCCCATGTTCCTGAGTTCAGAAAAATGCAGTCCTCAAGTGGCACCCCAGTTCAGTTTTGTAATATATCACTTCAGGCATTGTAACACACATTCATTGAGCACCTACTCTAAGGATACAAGTTGGTCTCTACCATCAGAGAATACAGGGTCTAATGAAGGAAACAGGGGGCACCTGGGTGGCTTAGTCTGTTAAGCGGCTGCCTTCGGCTCAGGTCATGATCCCTGGGTCCTGGGATCGAGCCTCACATCAGGCTCCCTGCTTGGCGGGAAGTCTGCTTCTCCCTCTCCCTCTGCCTGCCTCTCTGCCTACTTGTGCTTTCTCTCTCTGTGTCAAATAAATAGATAAAGTCTTTTAAAAAAATAACGAAGGAAACAGATCAAGTAAAAGATAATATAGGCAACATGTGGGTGGAAGTCTGGGCTAAGTACAAAGTGTGCTTGGGGCTAGAGGAAATACCAGGTCCTGAAGGAAGTGAGTTGAGTACCATTCCAGAGAAGACATGGGGTGGGGACTGGCACTGATGATTTAAGACATTGTAGTAAGAGCGAAGGGACCAACAGCATGTTTGCCAGGGCAAGTCAAATGAATGAGAAGCTCCAGGACTCAATG
>PISX010014534.1:0-52678 GCA_004024625.1 Mellivora capensis
GACTCTTAATCTCACAAAACAAACTGAGGGTTGTGGGGGGGAGGGGGTCGGGAAAGGGGGGTGGGGTAATGGACATTGGGTTGGGGAGGGTATGTGCTATGGTTAGTGCTGTGAAGTGTGTAAACCTGGCGATTCACAGACATGTACCCCTGGGGATAAAAATTTGTTTATAAAAAATAAAAATTAAAAAAAAAAAAAAGCTTTGGGTTTAGTTTGCCTAACTGCATATTAAGTTGAAGTCAAATGTGGTTTTATCCTTGGTGGCTTCCCAGAAGTTCATGAATACCTCCAGTTTACAGGAAAACTTATTGAGTATTATACAGCAGTACTATGAAAATGATCTGAGCTGAGAAAAATCTTTTAACAAAGAAAGCAACTTCTCAGTAGTCAGCATTCCTGAATTAAAAATTCACTTTGGTGTTACTATAATATCTTAATATGGCAGCATTCAAAATAGAATGGCTACACAAACAAAATTATTATCATGATAGTATTAAAAAACTTTATGTGGCAATTTGGCTGCCTGAGGTTTCTCAATATGGTTTCTATCTGTATAGCTTTCAGTGCAGAAAAGGATGCTGCCTTCAGAAAAGGCAGAAATGAACGTCGCTGCCAAGGGCACCACCTGACTGCCTCTCTCTGCCAAACTAGCAAATGAACACTGAAAATAGCATGAGGTCCGTGAGTAGAAAATTGTCCAAACTTGGGATATAACTACTCTGTAAAGCATTACTCTTACTTTTCTATTTCCCATTAAAACATAATTAACTGTAATGATTACAGAACTCCAGAATTCTCCACACAAGTAAATTTTTCAGATGGCTGAAATTTTTCTTAGTCAATATTCAGCTTTCGTATACTTGACTTTCCAACTACTTAAAATGTTCACGTTATACTCTAATTTCCCCTTCACAACTACTTTTTATACTTTGAATTCAGAACTTCATATAGTGCTGAAAAATTAACATTTCAGTCTCTAATGCTATAGTGCTGTCAGCAAATAGCTTAACTTCGGTAACTCTGGCATCTCTGATTATTCAGCAGTGTGAGAGACGAAGGTTGCCTTAGAAATATGAAAATGATAGACGTATCCCCATGAAAGTTGGCTTACTGATCCTCTGATGCTTTTGGCTATATTGACTAAAAAGAGTGGGGGCCAGGAGTGGGCATGGAAAGGGAGGAAGAAGAATACCTTTTTTAAAAAATTAAAAAAATTTAAGAGGTATAATTGACACACAATATTATTTTAATTTCAGGTATATGACAGTGATTTCACAATTCTATACACTAAGCTTCCTCATCGTAAGTGTAGTTACCATAAAAGTTATTACCATATTAATGACTGTATTCCCTATGCTGTGCTTTTCATTGCTATGACTTACTTATTTTTATAACTAGAAGTTTGTACCTCTTAATACTCCACTTTTAATACTCTGCCTATCCTTCCCACCCACTCCCCTCTGGCAACCACCACTTTATTCTCTGTATTTAAGATCCATTTCTGTTTTTTGTTTTTTAGATTCCACGTTATAAGTGAAATCATAAGGTATTTGTCTTTCACTTCGCATAATATCATCTAGGTCCATCCATGTTGTTGCAAATGGCAAGATTTCATTCTTTTTTATGGCTAAGTAATATTTGTGTGTCTGTGTGTATGAAAGAGAGAGAGAAAGGGAGAGGGTGAAAGAGAGATTACATCCTCTTTATCCATTTGTCTACAACAGACACTTAACTTGTTTCCGTATCTATTGCCTATTGTAAATAATGCTGCAATAAACAAGGGGTGCTTATATCTTTTTGAATTAGTCTTTTTCATTTCTTTGGGTAAATACCCAGTAGTGGAATTACTGGATCATATACTACCTCTATTTTTAATTTTTTGAGGAACCTCCAAACTGTTTTATACAGTGGTTACATTAATTTACATTCCCACCAGTGTACGAGGGTTCCTTTTCATCCACATCTTTGACAACACTTGCTATTTATTTATTTATTTTTTTTGAGATATCTTTTTTGTTCTTTCCTGCAGGCTGGAGGATAAAGGGCCCAAAAATATTCCAAAAGGTCAGCTTTGGATAGCCTAAAAATTTGTAGCATTGTCTTCCACAAATGAGAGAAAAAAAGGTTACATCAGCCCCCAGGACTGGAGCAAAGCTTTAGATAAATCTAGAGTGGGAAAATGGGGTCGATAGAGGGGGTGGCCTTCCAAGAGTTTCTTTAACCTACTGCTGCTGCAACAACTACATCCTCTGGCATTCCTGGATATAGCCCTAACCCAACACAAACACACACACAACACACACACACACACACACACACACAACCTGTAATGATAACTATGTAAATGCTAAATTTACTTCTAGAGAAAAGGTAAGTTATAATAAAATACCTCTGTATTTTGTGGGTATTATATCTGGATGTATGATAACACTGAGGTATGTGTTATGTGCTTGTAATTTCACATATGTTAGAGAGATCATCCCAATTGGGAAAAGCTGTGAAGAAAAAATGGTAATAGAACAAAATTTCCTTGCTTTGTTGCTGCTGCTTAGCAGATCAAATTTAAACTCTTTGGGGGCGCCTGGGTGGCTCAGTGGGTTAAGCCACTGCCTTCGGCGCAGGTCATGATCCCAGGGTCCTAGGATCGAGCCCCGCATCGGGCTCTCTGCTCCGCAGGGAGCCTGCTTCCCCCTCTCTCTCTGCCTACCTGTGATCTCTCTCTGTCAAATAAATAAATAAAATCTTAAAAAAAAATTTAAACTCTTTGAATATTAGGAACAGACTAAATCTACATAACTAATGATTTTGCCGATTGGAAGCTCTGCAGAAAAGAAGACAACATAAAAGGAGAAGAAATCTCTAGATGTAGGTACAATTTTAGAGTTCTAAAAAAGCAGTTTTTACTTGCTAATGAACTCTTATGAAATGAAATTTCTGATCCTTAGAGGCTGATGATTTTTCAGACTGATGTACCTATTTTTGAGTGAGTCGATTTGGACTCTAAGATTGATAAGATAAAAAGACTTCTAAGAAGAAAGCTTTGCTTGTTGCTTGGATTTGGAGCATAGCTGTTGGGCCTTGTAGAGTTCTTTCCTTTGGAGAAGACTAGCTACTAGCTTTTTCTGGAATTCTGAATTCACAGGCCCTAACTGCCTGAGCCTGACCTTAGTAAAACCTTCAGCTGTCTGATATGGGTTGTTTTAACTTCAGCCCAAGCTGTACCAAACTATAGCAAGCAGAGGCTCAATGAACAGAACTCAGACTCTGGGAGTGCTGCAGATTTAGGACAACCCTCTGTGGGGCCTTAAACTATGAAAATATCAATGGATGCGAGCTGGATTGTCTGGGTCACATCCACATGCCCACAATAAGCGTCTTATTCTCTGATGGGACCATCTAAAATTAGGCTACTAATCGGCTCTATATTCCTGGCGCAGAGGCTAATTGCATTCCTAAATTGTGATTCCTGTCAAAAGCTGCAAGTTGGAGGAGGGCACATCACAAGGAGTGTGACCCCACCACTCGGTACTGACAGAGTGGATTCTGGACTTCCTCCAGGGGATGGCCCACTGTTGTTGACTTGTGTTCAGGCTTCCAAATTAGTTATAACAATGAACTAACCATCTGACTAAATCCATCACCTTTCTCCTGGCAGACATGACTCAGTGAGGCATTCTGATTATTAAATACAGCTCCAGAAAAAGGGCTTGATCTTTTCTAGGCTGCTCACTAGTTAATGAGCCAGGACAAAAGAGAAGGAAAGTTGTATTATTCCATTTAGAAAATTTTTGAAAAGTCAGGATTTAATCCTGACCAATTCCTAAACATAATATGTCTTTCTGGTCAAATTATATAAAAATGCTTTTTTTTTTTTTTTAAAGATTTTATTTATTTGACAGACTGAGAGATCACAAGTAGGCAGAGAGGCAGGTAGAGAGACAGAAGGGAAGCAGGCTCCCCGCTGAGCAGAGAGCCCAACGCGGGGCTCAATCTCAGGACCCTGGGATCATGACCTGAGCTGAAGGCAGAGGCTTTAACCCACTGAGCCACCCAGGCGCCCCTATAAAAATGCTTTTGTCCTTCTTATCCTTGTGGATAAAAGACTGGGTGAGAAGAGGGAATGACTGAAAAATGTAAAGTTAAGATTGTTAAATGAGACACACTGATTTTGTAACAAAAGAGACACAACAAAAATCTGGGACCTGGGGAGGCATAGGAAAGAGTAGAGTATCAATGATCTATGTCTCTTGGAACTATGCTTGGAGGTGCTCTCCTCTTGCTGAAGGAAGCTGCCTTTTCAAAAGGCTGTGAACATTCTGAATTCAAACTGACTGCTGAGCCATGATCACACCTGACAGTCCTGACAAGAAAGCAAAGGGTACCCTACTTCCTGTACTTTTCATGGAGAATATCTTTAGATGTGGTCCGTACTTATCCGGCAGATAAACTGATGTCATGGTCAAGCAAATCTGCTTGGAACTGTCTCCAAATAATGGACTGAATTAACTGGACTGGATGGGGAACTCTAGGGGGAAAGGCCAGAAAGTAAGGCGTTCACATTAGGGGTCCTGTACTGCCTAATAATGTCCTGCTGGGACTATCCTAACAACTGTGAATTTTTTGTTTCTAGGGGTATTCCATATGGCCTCTAGAATTGTACTTCTTTTTGTGTATGCTGACTATTGAGGACACTGCTTCAGCACTAAAAGGTATTTAGGTCACTTAAACTCATCACTCAGATTTGTGCTGTGTCTTAATTGATGCCTTGGGCTAGGTAAAAAAGAAACTTAAATACAAAAACTTAAGAAGAAGCCACCTACCTTTCTAAGACAGACTTTTCTGGTTAATTAAATTTACCAATTAGAGGTTCAGCTTAAATTTTGAACATCTTAAAAGCATAGGTATCGAGATGCCTTTGGCCGAGTGCCAAACGAATGGACTGTGTAGAAAAAGTTAACAAAGCAAGCTTGAGACCACTGTTCTTAGAAAGGCCTGCTTGTAAGGAATAGCTCTTAGCAGGTGTCTTGAAACTTAGATTTAATGAGCCTTCACACCATTCCTTAACCAATAGGAGGGGTTCAGTGTGCTAAATTGTTTCTACAAACACTGCTTCACACTTACTTTTCTTCTGGGAGTCTGGAAATTTGGTATGTGCTAGGTCAACAATATGGCCAGTCTTCAGTAAAACCTCGGGCACTGAGTCTCTAGTGAACTTTCTTAGTAGATAACATTTCATACATGTCACAATTTGATCCTGGAGAATTAGGTGCATCCTGTTTGACTCCATAAAGAGAGGACTCTTGGAAATTTGCCCCATGCATCCTTCCCTTTGCTGATTTTGCTTTGAATCTTTTTGCTATAGTAAGTCTTAGCTCTGAGTACAATTTAGTCTTGTGAGTCCCCCTAGCATATCACCAAACCTATATGCTGTCTTAGAGATCCCTGACACACTTATCTTATATCAAAAAAGCTTTTGGGGCACCTGGGTGGTTCAGTGGGTTAAAGCCTCTGCCTTCCGCACAGGTTGCCATCCCAGGGTTCTGGGATTGAGCCCCGCATCACATCGGGCTCTCTGCACAGCAGGGAGCCTGCTTCCCACCCCCCCACAACGCCCCACCACCTGCCTCTCTGCCTACTTGTAATCTTTGTCTGTCAAATAAATAAATAAAATCTTTTTTAAAAAAAGCTTTTAAAATGTTTCACATTTGAAAATCAATTAATGTAATCCATCACAGAAAGACGAAAAAAGAAAAATCACATGTTATCAATAAATGCAGAAAAGGCATGTGAAAAACCCAACACTCATTCATGATAAAAACTCTTAATTAACTAGGGATAATAGAGGGGAACTATCTCAGCTTGATAAAGAATATCTATAAAAACCTACAACTAAAATCAAACTTAATGGTGAGGTACTTGAAACTTTTCCACTAAGAACAGGTACTTTTTAATATCACACTGGAGGTTCTAGCTAATGCGAACAAGACAAGATAAGGAAATCAACAGTATATAGATTGTGAAGAAAGAAATAAAATTATCTTCACTGACATGATATGATCATTAATGCAGAAAATCCAAAAAAATGGACAAGAAACTACTGGAACCAATAAGCAATTATAGCAACAATGCAGAATACAACATTACTATACAAAAGTCAACTGCTGGGGTACTGGGGGGCTCAGGTGATTGAGCATCCAACTCTTGATTTCAGCTGAGATTATGATCTCAGGGTCATGAGACTGAGCCCTGTATTGAGTTCCATGCTGACTGTGGAGCCTATTTAAGATTCTCTCTCTCCCTCTCTCATGTGTATGTGTGTGTGTGTGTGTGTGTGCACGCGCAATTTCTCTCTCAAAACAAAACAAAAAAGTCAATTACTTTCCTATATACCAGCAATGAACAAGTAAAATTTGAAATAAAAAATACTATTTATATAACCATCCAAAAATATGAAATATTTAGATATAACTCTAACAAAATATATGTAATATCTACATGAGGAAAACTACAAAACTCTGATAAATGAAATCAAAGAAAAAATGAAAAATGATAAGATATTTCATATTCATGGATAGGAAGACTCAATATTGTCAAGATGTCAGTTCTTCCCAACTTGACCTATAAGATTCAATTCAGTTCCAATCAAAACTAAAAGTAGATAATTTAGGGGCGCCTGGGTGGCTCAGTGGGTTAAAGCCTCTGCCTTTGGCTCAGGTCATGATCCCAGGTCCTGGGATCAAGCCCCGCATCGGGCTCTCTGCTCAGCCGGAAGCTGCTTCCTCCTCTCTCTCTGCCTGCCTCTCTGCCTGCTTGTGATCTCTGTCAAATAAATAAAATCTTAAAAAAAAAAAAAGTAGATAATTTAGCCTCCATTGTTGGACTATTACAAAACAGGATAACAAAATACATAAAATATATTCAATATTTGCTAAATAGTAGGTACTCAATATAATGTAGTCATCATCATTACTAACTTGCCTAGAATCACATAGCTATATCTAGTTCTAAAAATGTTTTCCCTTTTAAAAATACTTGAGATTATACAAAGCGTATAAGATTGGACAGAAAAGTACAGAAAATAGTAAAGTACAAAGAATAAAATAAAAAGATCACTATAACCCTCAAGCCCTGTAATAATCACTATTAACACATTGGCATGTTGCCATGTTGCTTATATGTATAGAGAGTCTTAAGTTAAAAACCCTGGATCATGGTGTATAATAAAACTGGATTTTTTTTCTTTTGTACTTAGGTTTTTATCATGAGTATTTTGCATTTTATTAAATATTCCTTGAACACATACTTTTAATAATACCAAAATCTGACAGATAATGTTTTAGTCCATTCACCATTGAATTACATTAAGTTGGTTCTAATGTATCCACTAGGGGTAAACTTATGTGTATCTTTGAACCTATGCTTTCTTCACCCACAGGATGTCTTAAGCTATGTAGCAATATCTGAGTTTATATGGGGAGGCAAAACACCAGAGAAGACCACAATATTGAAGGAGAAGAAGAAAAGTTGGAGGACTGATGCTACCCAACTTCAAGATTTACTATGAATCTACAGTAATCAAAACAGTGTGGTATTGGTGAAAGAGACAAATAGAACTACAAAAGACCCACACAAGTATAGTCAAATGGGGGCACCTGGGTGGCTCAGTGGGTTAGGCCTCTGCCTTCGGCTCGGGTCATGATCTCAGGGTCCTGGGATCAGGCCCCACATCGGGCTCTCTGCTCAGCGGGGAGCCTGCTTCCTCCCTCCCTCTCTCTGCCTGCTTCTGATCTCTGTCTGTCAAGATAATAGATAAAAATCTTTAAAAAAAAAGTATAGTCAAATATCTTTGACAAACAAAGACAACACAATGGAGCAAAGCCAGTCTCTTCCATTTTCCATATGCAAAAAAAAAAAAAAAAAGAATCTAGACAAAGACCTTACACCCTTCACAAAAATTAACTCATAATGGATCATCGACTTTTAAATGTAAAACCCAAAATTATAAAACTCCCAGAAGTTAACATAGGAGAAAACCTAGATGAACTCAGGTATAGTGATGATTTTTAATTTTTTTAAATCAAATTTTTTAAAGATTTTATTTATTTATTTGACAGAGAGAGATCACAAGTAGGCAGAGGGGGGGTGGGAAGCAGGCTCCCTGCTGAGCAGAGAGCCCGACGCGGGGCTCGATTCCAGGACCCTGGGACCATGATCTGAGCCGAAGGCAGAGGCTTTAACCCACTGAGCCACCCAGGCGCCCCATAATTTTTTTAATTAATTTTTTAAAAATGGTTTTATATGAGAGGGGGTGGGAGGAAGAGAGAGAGCCCGCGCAAGAGCACAAGCATGAGCAATGGGGAGGGGCAGAAGGAGAGGGAAAGGGAAAAGAAGCAGACACCCCACTAAGCACAGAGTTGGATGCTGGGCTAGATGCCAGGATGTTGAGATAATGACCTGAGACAAAGTAAGATGCTACTGAGCTACCAAGGGGCCCCACAATGATGATTTTTTTAGACAGGACGCCAAAGGTACAATCTATGAAAGAAATAATGGATAAGCCAGAACTTATTAAAATAAAAACCTTCTCCTCTGTGAAAGACAAAGTCCAGAGAATGAGGAGACAAGCCACAGACTAGGAGAAAATATCTGCAAAAGACTTATCTAATAAAGAACTGTTATCCAAAACATACAAAGAACTTTTAAAATTCAACAAAAAAAAATTGCTGATTTAAAAAAATGGCTAGAGATCTTAAGAGCCACCTCACCAAAAAAGATATATAGATGGCAAATAAGTACATTAGAAGATAACCCAAATCATATGGCATGAGAGAAATGCAAATTAAAATAACTATGAGTTACCACTATGTATCTATCAGAATGGCCAAAATCTGGAACACTGACAATATGCTGGCAAGGATATGCAACAACACAGATTTCATTCATTGCTGGTAGGAATGCAAAATGATACAGTCATTCTGCAAGAGTTTGGTGGTTTCTTACAAAACTAAACATACACTTACAATATGATCTAGTAATCACAATCCTTGGTGTCTACCCCAAGGATTTGAAACTTATGCCCACACAAAACCCGTACAATGTTTATAGCAGCTTTACTCATAATTGCAAAAACCTAGGAGCAAACAAGATGTCCTTCCAACAGATGAATGGATAAACTGTGGTACTCCAGACAATGGAACATTATTCAGCACTAAAAAGAAATGATCTGTTAAGCCATGAAAACACATGGAGGAACCTTAACGGCACATTACTAAGTGAAAGAGCCAATCTGAAAAGGCTACAGACTGTACAATTTCAACTATGTAACACTCCAGAAAATGCAAACCTACAGAAACAAAAATGAGTGGTTGCCAGGGGTTGAGGGCAAGAGAAGGATGAATAGGTGGACCACAGAGGATTTTGAAGGCACTGAAAATACTCTGTATATAATAATGATGTGTACATATCATTACATATTTGTCCAAATTCATAATGCACAACACCAAGAATAAACCCTAAGGTAACTATGGACATTGAGTGATTATTACATTTTAGATTCATGAACTGTAACAAATATACCACATTGGTAAGTAATGTTGATAATGAGGAAAGACTTACAGGTTGGTGGAGGTGGCCAGAAGCTATATGGGAAATCTCTGTACCCTCCTTTCAACTTTGTTGTGAACCTAAAAAGCTCTAAAAAAATTAAATCTTAAAAAAACTCAACTTGAATCTTAATCTTTATGTTAATCTCTTTGCATTTGTTTCCTTGATCATATAATGTGCATGAGTTGTTGTGAGAAATAAAACTGTACTTAGCACAGTGCCTAATATAGAAGGCATTTAATACATACTCCCCATGCCTGCCTTTTTCCCCAGAACTTTTCTGCTTTTTGGTACATAACTTTAGGACAGTTGAAAGAGCTCAAGATCTGACCACTAGACAAATGATGAATGACTATCCAAACCCAAGTTGTGCAACAATTTCCAACCAGTGTCTGGTCATTACCTCCTTCTAATTCACTTTAAATACTCCTAGGAACTAAAGTTACTTAATCTAAACTGAACATGTACATTAAAATAAGGCAAACAAAATGGAAAAAAAAAAAAAAACCCATATGCCAGGCATACACCAAAATTTAAAACAGAACAAACCTGTTCAGGTCTTTTACAGCCATTAAGTTAAGGAATCTGAGTGACATTAAATGGGATTTCTAGAATATACACGGAACTCACAGGCCTATCAATCCAAACCCATGTTCGTGTGGTATAGTTTCTATACTCAAGAGATATTTTATTTCACTTGAAAATGTTTGATTAAAATTAGGTAATTTTAAAGAAAAATGCACATACTTGTACGAAAAGAACCACCAACATGCTTAATAAATATTCAGTATTGGCAAAAAGGTTGGTCCCCATTTGTCAAGACAATCTCATTTAAATTCAGCGTGTTCTGCCTACTAGAATTTCAAGACTAAAGTAAATTATTTTTATGCAAACTAATGTTCTCTCATGTTTTCCTATTAAAAGATGAACTTCAAGCAGAAGGTCATTATAATTCTTATAATAAAAGATCAGAAATGGTAACATTGAAAAATACTCGAGTATGGTACATAAAATCTATTATTTTAAAGAGTTTACACTAAATATACATCACTAGCAACAAAATTATGCTGTCAAATAAAGGATTTTTCTAACTTCTTTTGTAAAAGATTTTTATTTATTTATTTATCTATTTATTTATTTGAGAGAGAGCATGCAAGTGGGGGGGAGAAGGGGCAGAAGGAGAGAGAGAAAGAGTGTGTCTTTTTTTTTTTTTTTTTTTAGATTTTACTTATTGGGGTGCCTGGGTGGCTCAGTGGGTTAAGCCTCTGCCTTCGGCTCAGGTCGTGATCTCAGGGTCCTGGGATCGAGCCCCACATCGGGCTCTCTGCTCAGCGGGGACCCTGCTTCTCCTTCTCTCTCTGCCTGCTTCTCTGCCTACTTGTGATCTCTCTCTTTAAAAAAAAAAAAGATTTTACTTATTTATTTGACACAGAGAGAGATCACAAGTAGGCAAAAGGCAGGCGGGGGGGGCGGGGGGAAGCAGGCTCCCTGCTGAGCAGAGAGCTGGATGCAGGCCTTGATCCCAGGACCCTGAGACCATGATCTGAGCCAAAGGCAGAGGCTTAACCCACTGAGCCACCCAGGTGCCCCGAGGGAGTGTCTTAAGCACACTCTATGCTGTGGGGCTGGATCTCATGACCCTGAGATCACAATCTGAGCTAAAACCAAGAGTTGGACACTTAATGGACTGTGCCATCCAGGCACCCCGGATTTTTCTAATTTCTGAAACTGAGTGTGTGTGAATGTTAAAAATTGAATCAAATTGCCATTTTAGGAGTTTTAAATTATGGTAAAATTTCATTTTTTTTTTCTTTTTAAGTAGGCTCCATGCACAGGGCTTGAACTCATGACCCTGAGATCAAGACCTGAGTTGAAATCAAGAGTCAGACACTAAACTGACAGCCACCCAGGTATCCCAAATTATGGTAAAATTTCAGATAAACATTCAATCTCTGTAAAGCAGAAGGTTATCAGCATCACCTTCTACAGAGGACAAGGTCAAGAGAAATAGAACAAACAGCCAATTTCCTTCTAATGTTGCAGTCTTTTATTCACAATTAGGTATTTGAAGATGGTCATCAGGGAGAAGGATGAGTGACTGGCTAACCTCTGATGTCATGATCTTACTTTAATAGTCTAGTGAGAAAGAAACACAGGGAGTAGAAATACCTGGCTCTCGACTTGAAAACTGGAGTAAACAAAAACATCATTGTATTTCTATTCCCAAAACATAACAACTCGATAACAAAAAGCTAAACAGTTCAATTAAAAAATACGGGCAGAGGAACTAAAAAGACATTTCTCCAAAAGGGACATCGAAATGGCCAACAGACACACGGAAGATGCTCAAACATCACTAATCATCTGGAAAATACAAATCAAAACCACAATGAGATATCACCCCACGCCTTTTAGGATGGCTATCATCAAGAAGAAAAAAGACAGGGCCCCTGGGATCGAGCCCCACATCGGGCTTTCTGCTCAGCAGGGAGCCTGCTTCCCCCTCTCTCTCTGCCTGCCTCTCTGGCTACTTGTGATCTCTCTCTCTCTCTCTCTCTCTGTCAAATAAATAAATAAAATCTTAAAAAAAAAAGACAATAGGAGCTGGTGAGGATGTGGTGAAAAGGGAATCCTTATACATAGCTAGTGGGAATGTAAAATTGATCCAACCACTATGGAAAACAATATGGAGGTCCCTCAAAAAATTAAAAATAGAGCCATGGAACAATATAATCCAGCAATTCCACTAATGGGTATATACCCAAAGGAAATGAAAATAGGATTTTTATAAGGGATATGCACTTCTATGTTTACCACAGCATTATTAACAATAGCCAAGGTATGGAAAGAAGCCAAATGCCCATCAATGGATAAATGGATAAAAAAAGGTGTTACATATACATAAAGGAATATTACTCAGCCACAAGAAAAGATATCCTCCCATATGCAACAACATGGATGGATCTTGAGTACATTATGCTAAGAGAGGTAAGTCCGACAGAAAAAAAAACTAAGTACTGTATGATATCACTTATACATGGAATCCGCAAAAAAGGACCCAATTTAAAAAGAGCATAAAATAGTGGTTACAAGGGTAGGGGATGGGGGATACGAGTTATGGTGCTTAAGAGTACAAACCTGTAATGAGGAATCAAGCCACAGAGATCTAAGGCACAATATAATAATTACACTGTAATTATATAATATGATAAACATCACTATATTGGCAGTCATATTACAATATATAAATGTATCCAAAGTAACATACTGCTGGGGTAGCTAGGTGTCTCTGTTGATTAAGTGTCCAACTCTTGGTTTCAGCTGAGGTCATAGTCTCACGATCATGGGACTGACCATGCATCAGGCTCTACATTCAACATGGAGTCTGCCTGTCCATCCCTCTCTGCTCCTCCCCCTGCTCTCTCCTCTCTCTCTCAAATAAATTAAATCTTAAAAAAAAAGACACTGTATACATTAAACACATACAATGATAACAAGTTAAATTAGTTAATTAATGCCATGATGAGAGGGGAAAAAAATAAATGTACCATATTGAGGTGATTATTTGGTAAATATATAATCGTTGCATTTTTTTTACCTTCACAGAATCTTAGTAATTTACTTCATACAAAATAAAAATCACAAATATTAAACTTCAAAAGAAAAAACAAAAACAAATTGCAGCAGCAAGCAATTAGAAAAAAGGAATTTAAAGTGAAAATGTCTATGCTACCTAAAGCAATCTAAGTATTTAATGCAATCCTTATCAAAAAACCATCCATTTTTTTCAAAGAAATGGAACAAATAATCCTAAAATTTATATGGGATCAGAAAAGACCTCAAATAGCCAAAGGAATGTTGAAAAAGAAAGCCAAAGTTGGTGGCATCACAATTCCAGACTTCAAGCTCTATTACAAAGTTGTCATCATTGAGACAGTATGGTACTGGCACAAGAACAGACACATAGATCAAAGGAACAGAATAGAGAGCCCAGAAATAGACCCTCAACTCTATGGTCAACTAATCTTTGACAAAGCAGGAAAGAATGTCCAATGGAATAAAGACAGCCTCTTCAACAAATGGTGTTGGGAAAACTGGACAGACACATGCAGAAGAATGAAACTGGACCATTTCCTTATACCACACACAAAAACAGACTCCAAATGGATGAAAGACCTCAATGTAAGACAGGAATCCATCAAAATCCTGTAGAACACAGGCAGCAACCTCTTCGACCTCTGCTGCAGAACTTCTTCCTAAAAACATCACCAAAGGCAAGGGAAGAAAGGGCAAAAATGAGCTATTAGGACTTCATCAAGATCAAAAGCTTTTGCAAAGCAAAGGAAACAATCAACAAAACCAAAAGACAACTGGCAGAATGGGAGAAGATATTCACAAATGACATGTCAGATAAAAGGCTAGTATCCAAAATCTATAAAGAACTTATCAAACTCAACACCCAAAGAACAAATAATCCAATCAAGAAATGGGCAGAAGGGGGCGCATGGGTTAAGCCTCTGCCTTCGGCTCAGGTCATGATCTCAGGGTCCTGGGATCGAGTCCTGCATCGGGCTCTCTGCTCGGCAGGGAGCCTGCTTCCTCCTCTCTCTCTGCCTGCCTCTCTGCCTACTTGTGATCTGTCTGTCAAATAAATAAATAAAATCTTTAAAAAAATGGGCAGAAGACATGAACAGACATTTCTGCAAAGAAGACATCCAAATGGGCAACAGACACATGAAAAAGTGCTCAACACCACTGGGCATCAGGAATATACAAATCAAACCACAGTGAGATACCACCTCACACCAGGCAGAATGGCTAAAATTAGCAAGTCAGGAAAGGACAGATGCTGTTGAGGATGCGGAGAAAGGGGAACCCTCCTACACTGTTGGTGGGAATGCAAGCTGGTGCAACCGCTCTGGAAAACAGCATGGAGATTCCTCAAAAAGTTGAAAATAGAACTACCCTATGACCCAGCAATTGCACTACTGGGTATTTACCCTAAAGATACAAACATAGTGATCCGAAGGGGCACGTGCACCCGAATGTTTAAAGCAGCAATGTCCACAATAGCCACACTATGGAAAGAACCTAGATGTTCATCAACAGATGAATGGATAAAGAAGATGTGGTATATATATACACAATGGAATACTATGCAGCCATCAAAAGAAGTGAAATCTTGCCAGTTGTGACGACGTGGATGGAACTAGAGGGTATTATGCTGAGCGAAATAAATCAGAGAAAGATAATTATCATATAATCTCCCTGATATGAGTAAGTTGAGAGGCAAAATGGTGGGGTTAGGGGGTTGGGAAGGAAAAAATGAAACAAGATGGGATTGGGAGGGAGACAAACCATAAGAGACTCTTAATCTCACAAAACAAACTAAGGGTTGCCGGGGGAGGGGGATTGGGAGAGGGTGGTTGGGTTATGGACATTGGGGAAGGTATGTGCTATGGTGAGTGCTGTGAAGTGTGTAAACCTGGCGATTCACAGATCTGTACCCCTGGGGCTAATAATACATCATATGTTAATTAAAAATTAAAAAAAAAAAAAAACTTAAACACTGGGCCAGCCAAATAAACATATCTGTAGATTTAAAAAAAAAAAGGAATTTTAAATTCTACCTACATTTAGTGTCAAAAATATATTTAAGAATAAGTTTAACACAAGATGTGAAAGACTTCTGTGCTGAAACAAGTATTGGTGGGACTAAAGCCCTAAAAATATGGAGAATGAAACCATGTTCATAGATTGGAAGACTAAATACAGAAGTGCAAAATCCCAGAATATTCTAAGTAATCTTGAAAAATGAAACAAATCAGAGAATTTTATTACCTGATTTCAAGATTTACTTAAAATGGTGTAGTAGTGGCATAAAGTTCAACAAATTAATGTAAAAGAATGAAGTACTCAGAAATCAACTTACACTTAAATAGCACTATGACTTTTTTTCTTTTTTAAGATTTTATTTATTTATTGACTGAGAGAGAGACAGCGAGAGATGGAATACAAGCAGGGGGAGTGCGAGAGGTAGAAACAGGCTTCCTGCCAAGCAGGGAGCGCAGCTCGGGGCTCCATCTCAGGACCCTGGGATTATGACCTGAACAGAAGGCAACAGCTTAATGACTGAGCCACCCTTAAACAGCACTAGGACTTTCAACAAAGGTGCCAAGGCAATCCAATGAGAGAAGTTAAGCCCTTTCATGAAATGATACTGGAATAAATGGATATCCACATGGGAAAAACTGAACCTTGACCTTTACCTTAGAACATAGGCAAAACTTAATTCAAGACTGGATTCCAGACCTAAGTCTAAAAGCTAAACTCTCAAGTTTAGTATCCAGAATGTATAAAGAACTTTTAAATACTAGTAAGAACAAAAATACAAAAGGGTACAGTGATAGTTGTATTATTCTCTCCAATTATTCACTGCCCTCCCTACTGAAATATTGTACTTCCCTGCCCATTTACATTACTTTGGGCCACTTATCTTGCTTTGGCCAACGAAATGTATGTACAAATGAAGCATGACATTTCTGAACCAAAGTTTTAAGAGCCATCTGTGGTTCGACCATTGCTCTTTTTCTCATTGTCACAAGACCCAAGCAGCAACTTCTTCAGCGTGGGTCCCAGAATGAAGACATGAAGCATATCTGAAGCAGATCTGTAGCTAAACATGTTTAAGTGAATGAAAAAAGAAATGTTTCTTGTTGTAAGTCACTTAAATTTTGTGGTCATTTGTTGCTATGGAATAATTAGACTAGGCTATCTATCATATTATAGAAACTAATAAGCAATTGACAGAGGCATGAACCCCAAAAACCTATATATGTGGCTTTAACAAATAAGAGTTTATTCTTATCAGTGTAACTATAAATCCAGGAGATAACCCAGAGTTCTTATATAAGCTACACAATGTCATCAATATCCTGACTGCCCCCCACCGCCCATTTTTATACTCTCTCATTCTTAGCATGCTGTTTTTACCCATGTGACCATAAAATGGCTGCTATAGCTCCAGACTGCAAGCTTGGTGTGCTGCATTAGTCAGAAGTGGATCACATAGCTACCTCTAACTGCCAAGAAGAGCTAGAAAATAGAATTTTAATCTTTTAATGTTTCCATAGTTGACAGAAGCAGAAAGAAAAGATTAAAAAATAAGGACTGGTCAGCATATATACATACAGTGTCTGTCACAGATGCCATTTCTAGCTATTAGATTAGAAAAGTCTGGAAGCACAAGTTGAAAATGCTTCAACATTACTGGTGGGAAGCATAATTTGGAAAATAATTTTATAATATTTTCATGTTGAAGATGAATATATTGTAGGTCTAGGAATTCTACTTCTATACATAGTCATCTGTATATGACTATAATTTACTTTTGTATTTAAATGAGGTACAATAGGGCCAACTTATTTCTTTTAATAAGCTAAAAATATCATAGCATATTTGTGTACTAAGGGTAGTTCTCTGAAATTTTTGTTTCAAATAAATAAATACACACACACATACAAATGTATGTAGCATATGTGTATGTGTATACCCAGGTTACGATACATAGAATTACTTCTTACTGTGGGTTATGGTTACAAAACATTAACATATTGTCCTAGGATAACCCCTGGGAGGTACACAAAGAGACTTGTACATTGATGCTTATTTTGTCATTATATATAATAGCAAGGCTTGGCAACAAGCAGGTTGCACTGTAGCATGAAACTGGCTGGGCTATTTCACTGTGGATCCCAACTGCATAATGTTTAGGTCTGTTCTTTCAGGCTAAATGGAGGAAGGAAGCTGTGGGAGGTCATACCACTTAGTATGTATAATTCTACCCAATGCCCTTTCCAGAATGGTGCATCACCCTCAGCTGTCTGTCCCTGTGCTTCTGGCAAACTTTGTGTAGATGATATATTTCCTGTCTTCTTCTGGAACAGAAACGGAGCAATAGCTCAGCGGCACAGAATGGACAGAGGACTTGTCTGGTTTTTACTCCTCTTAAGATTTGCTGTTTTTAGCCATATCCCTTCTTTATTCAGAGCTACCTGTGCCTCCAATTCCTGTGCTTTTATGGTGTGCTCTAACACAAATTAGCTTGCACTTTTTTTTCTTTCACAACTGTAGAATTAGATTTGACCTCTGCTTCATCAGCTCAGTTTTGCTAAATCAGTTGCCTTTTGTATAACTGCTCTCCAGCTTTCAAAACATTTTTGAAGTCTTTCATCTGCTACTGTCTCTTCTCTTGTTCTTTTTGGCTTTAAGATAAAATTTACCATTTTGACTATTTGTAGGTATACTGTTCATGACATTAAGTACATTCACATTGCTGTGTAACCAACACCAACATCCATCTCCAGAATTTTTTCATTTTCCCAAGATGAAAGTCTGTACCCCTTAAACTCTTCCCCGTTTCCACTATCCACTATCCTATTTTGTTTCTGTAAAATTGCATGGTTCTTTTTTAAATTCATTTTTCCAAAATGGAGTTCTGTGTCCTTAATTCAGTTCTAGGACAAATTCTTTGTTCATCTTTCTCTCACCATTTCTATTCTCCCTTTCTAAAACTCCCATTATTTGGATAATAGATTTCTTAGCTATATCCTCTAATTTTCTAATCTTCCTCTCCTCCTTTACTGCTGCTTTTTTATTCTACTTTCGGGGAGATTTCCTTAACTTTGTCTTCCAGCTATTCTATGGAATTAAAGTTATCATGTTTTAAATCCCATAGTTCTTTCTTGTCATTTGGTTGCTCCTTTTCCTATAGTAGTCTATTAGTATTCTATTTTTGGATCATGGATGAAACATTTCCTCTCTATAAAGATTATTAGTCTTTTTAAAAACTTTTGTAGACTGAACAGAATTAGAGAGACGTCAATTCTCCACAAAGTGACCTTCGGAGTTAATACAATTACTATAAAAATCCTAGCAGGAATTTTAGTGGATTTAGGAAAACTAATCCTAAAATTTATACAGAAAAGCAAGGAAACTAAAATAATTAAAAACAGTTCTTAAAGAATAAAATGTAGGAAAAATACTAATTTAAGACTTATTCTAACACTATAATAATTAAGACAGTGTGCTATTGGCAAAGAGATAGAAACAAAGATTCATGGAACAGAAAACAAGAGTTCAGAATTGACCCATACAAACATGGTCAATTCATTTTTGACAAGGGTGCAAAAGCAAATCAACAGAGAAAAGGGGTTTTTTATTTAAATAGTGGTGTTCAAACAACTAGATATCCACATGCAAAGAAAGAAAGAAAAAGAAAAAAAGAAAAGAACCATAACCTAAGATGCAAGGACAACTTACACAAAATTAACTAAAAATGGTTCATAGATCTAAAAGTAAAACTAAAAGCTATAAAATTTTAAGAAGAAAACATAGGAGAAAACCTTCATGAGCTGAAATTAAGTAGAGTTCTCAACAGACACCAAAAGCATAATCTATAAAAGAAAAAAAGTGATCGTTTATGCAAAAGACAGATCTTAAGAGACTGAAAAGACAAACTACAGAATGGGAGAAAATACTCACTAATCACCTATCCAACAAATGAAATGCCGCCAAGTGGATGAATCTCAAAGGCATTATGCTGAGTTTAAGAAGCCAGGCTCAGTTACATACAGTATGATTCTATATATATAACATTCTTGAAGAAACAAAACCATAATGATGAAGAACAGATCAGTGATTGCCAGGAGTTAGGCGTGGAAGAGGGTTAAGACTATAAAGGGACAGGACAAAGAAGTTTTTGGGGGGTGTCAGAATAGCTCTGTTTCCCGATTACCATGATGGTTACATCAATCTATGTATGTGTTAACATGTTAGAACTGTATACACCAAAAAGTCAATATTACTATATGATAACTTAAAAATTAAATTTAAAATATTTTTTCTGTTCTATGAATTATGGAAAAGTCATCCAGATTCCCCTACTTTTTTTGTTTCTTTTAGTCTCTATCATGGTATACATGTTCCTCAAGTGTCTTTTTGGCTCAATATGCACAGTTAAGAGTGGATATTGTAGTTAGGCAAGAAAGATAGTGGAATGCTCTCTGTGGGAAAGGAAAAGGATACGATGCTAACGTAACCAATATACTTTGGGTTATGGTGAATAAAGTTTATGGTGAATAAAGTCAGAAAAATTCTTGTCCATACTAGGGTTACAGGATCCCACCAAATAAAATGTTAATAGGAAAAGTATTTTAAAAAAATTCACATATTTACCCATTCTTTATAAATTTTAGATGCTGTTACTGAGCAATCACTATGTATCGAGCAAAGCACAAGATAATACAAAGCTACTTTTCTATGTGGTTAGTTCTACTTCGTCTTACTTACAGTGTAAATCACAATACAAAACACTTGCTTTTCTATCTGGTTCTACTTCTTTTTTCTAAATGAAAAATCATCTCCGAATCATACTTACCTGATGAAAGCCAACCTCTTCGACTGCTAGGTAACTATAGCCCTCAACCTAATGAAACTGGTTTAGAATCTGGGGACATTTTATTATTTTCCTGTCCCCCAATGATATCCTACAGATTAAGTCTGTAAAACATGCTATTATGAAAGAGATTTCAGAAGGTGAAACTATCTTACACTGTAAGATGAAAGATAACAATTTCCAATGTTCTTTGTGCTTAAATCAAACATTAAGTCTGGAAAATACTGTGTGGTTCACTGCCATGTGTGTAAAAGTATCTTCTTGTGATGGGCACTTTATACTTTTGAGTAATGCCCTTCCCCAAACACCTTACTGCAAGCTGGTCTAATAATGAAGGGTATTTCCTCCTTAAATCCTTTGAACAAACAAACTAAACAAAAACTTAATGTAAGATAAAGAAGGAAGAGATGCAAGCTGAAAGGAAATACCACACTCCATTGCAGTGGTTTTGCTATTAAGTCAAAAGTCATATACTAACAGTGAAGACAAATTCTAAAATAAGCTTTTTACCATATAATTCCTCAGTTCTTAATTCACTGAGTTTACTAAGAGACTGTCATATTCCTTCAAAGATCATGAATACTCTTCTCCATTAAATTCCAACATATTTTTATTTCCCTGGAAGCTGTTCACCCTTTTCTGGGAAGAGCAATCCAATCTTTCTGGAGAACCCCACCCCCCTTAACCAACTGAGCCACCCAGGCGTCCCAGAAATGTTTTTTATTTTAATCAGTCAAAATGTAAACTTGTGGTTAAGTACAGTTTCATAGTTCTTTGCATTTTCCATAGGTTAAGAGTATCCATATTTTCTAAATCCAAAATTAAGATACCTAAGTAGAAAAATATAGAGCCTAAAATGTAATACTTGAAATCATACTTATCCTGGATTTTCTGGAAGGTGTTTAATGTACTCATAAGCAACAGTGTAACTCTGAACATCAGAGTTAGCTAACTCCATCCATCCATCCATCCATCCATCCATTTTGCTGACTATAATAGCTATCAGCCAGACTCAATTTACCATACTTAGCTGTTTCAGCAGCCTTTTACACTAACTTGTAAACAAAAGTACGAAACTTGAAAAAGGTTTTGAGAGTACACTTCCCCACCTCCCCAATTCCTAATGATTTTCTTCATTTGCAAGGAGCCCATTGCTATAATATTCCTGCCCCTATCTACCTCAGGGACTTTAGAAAATCTGGAAAGAAAAAACTGGATAAGCTTACTGTTTTAACCTCTCACCTGGTTTAGAATTCACATAAGAACAGAAATCCCTTCAAACTCAAAAAAATACCAAGCTGCTGCTACTGCTTCTTTTTTTTTTTTTTTTTTCAACAAGGCTCCATGCCCAGTGCAGAGCCAATGCTGGGGCTCAAACTCACAACCCTGAGATCAAGACCTGAGCTGAGATGAGGAGTCAGAGGCTTAAATGACTGAGCCACCTGGGCACCCCACCAAATTTCTTAAAACAGCTTTTAAGGAAGATGAGAAACATAAGCTTTATCCCTTTTAACAAAGTATCATTGATTCTCATGAAAATGAAACTTCCAAAAATGATTGCAAAACTGAAGTTTATAAACATGAAGACTATAGAAACAAAATGTTAATCAGTGGGTTAATTTTGCTCTTCTCTGAAGAAATGCAACTTAGAGATTTACTGTTATAGAGTTAAATTTCAGATGTTATTGAAAATATTTAAACAACAGCTTGAATAATACATGTGCAAAAGGAGACAAAAAAAAAAAAAAAAGCCAGAAGGCTATAACCTTATATAAGAAATCTCATGGAAAAAAACTTGTCCCGTGGCTTATGTACCTTATGTCATTTAAGCTGCATAACAATCCCACTTACATTTTACAGTAAAGAAACAGGCTTTGGGAGTTAAAGCCTTCTGGTATATTTAGAAAATCATATAAGCTTCAGTTTGAACCCTGCTGTAACATTTACTAGCTCATAAGCTACTTGAAAGTTTTGAGACTTTTTCCTAATATGTAAAAGTAGACAATTTAGCGTCCATTGTTGTACTATTACAAAACAGTATAACAAAATACATAAAATATATTCAATATTTGCTAAATAGTAGGTACTCAATATAATGTAGTCATCATCATCATTACTACTTGCCTAGAATCACATAGCTATATCTAGTTCTAAAAAATTTTTCCCTTCTTTTAAAAATACTTGAGATTATACAGAGAGTATAAGATTGGACAGAAAAGTACAAGAAAATAGAAAAGTACAAATAAAATAAAAATCACTATAACCCTCAAGCCCTGTAATAATCACTATTAACACATTGGCATGTTGCTTATATGTATAGAGAGTCTTAAGTTAAAAACCTGGATCATGGTGTATAATAAAACTGGATTTTTTTTTCTTTTGTACTTAGGTTTTTATCATGAGCATTGTGCATTTTATTAAATATTCCTTGAACACATACTTTTAATAATACCAAAATATGACAGATAATGTTTTAGTCCGTTCTCCATTGCATTACATTAAGTTGGTTCTAATGTATCCACTATGGGTAAACTTATGTGTATCTTTGAACCTGTGCTTTCTTCACCCACAGGATGTCTTAAGCTATGTAGCAATATCTGTGTTGTCGGCAACCCTCCAAGTAATACACGTTGATATTCAGTATCGATTTGCATCTGAAAGGAAGAATTCATTTATACTTTATATATTTTTAGCTACTGACAGTGAATCTTAGCATTAAGTTCTATTACATTCTATTGCCATAGCAATGAAATATAATTAAGATTAAGGACTTCCTCATGCTGTTCCGTTTTCCAAATCACAGCCATGCCTAGTCTGAAACTAGAAACTCTCCAACATCAGAAAACAAGAAACTGGGGGCACCTGGGTGGCTCAGTGGGTTAAGCCTCTGCCTTCGGCTCAGGTCACGATCCTGGGGTCTTGGGATCGAGGCCGCATCGAGCCTCTTCCCCCCACCCCCGCCGCATCGAGCCTATTCCCCCCACCCCCACCTGCCTCTCTGCCTACTTGTGATCTCTGTCAGATAAATAAATAAAATCTTAGGGGCGCCTGGGTGGCTCAGTGGCTTAAGCCCTTGCCTTTGGCTCAGGTCATGGTCTCAAGGTCCTGGGATCGAGCCCTGCATTGGGCTCTCTGCTGAGCAGGGAGCCTGCTTCCCCCTCTCCCTCTGCCTGCTGCCCTGCATACTTGTGATCTCTGTCAAATAAATAAAACCTTTTTAAAAATAAATAAATAAATAAATAAAATCTTAAAAAAAAGAAAACAAGAAACTGAGTCTTATGTATTCGACTTAATGTTTTTAAATTCACTTCATATTCCACATATCATAGGATTAGGAATGACAACCTTTAACACCTAATGAATTTAACATCTAATAAAGATATGAAGAATTGAGATTTGAGCCACTTATGCTTTCCTGCAACCTGAGAAATGGCAACTGGATGAACGTAAGTGTTGCAGTGACTTTTTCAGATTGAAAAGTTATCAGCTAGAGTCAAATGATTCCATGATTCAAAACATGACAATAAGGCACAATATCCAAAATGAAAAATCCAAAGTGTAGGACTTCCATAACAAGTATATAAAATTCAAGTCTTACTGAGCCAAGAAAAAATTAGTATGAGACCAAGGAGTGTCTGTGGGACCTAGTTATGAAGGAGTTATGAAGTGGTTATGAAGCACTGACTACACAAAAAACACTAAAACCTACAAAACTCTGAGAAATCAAAACAGGACCAAGTACTCTCAACACAGGTTTACAAGGAAATCCAAGTACTGACCTTTCTTAAAGAACATGAAAGAGGCTACGGTATAAAGTTAAAAATCATGACACAGAATCATGTAAAAGAAACATACATCCCAAGTAGCACTGTGACTGTTGGGAAACACCACATTCAATGACAAGGAATAATTCATATACTTTACAAAGGATTAAAGAACACTTAATTATTTCCCAAGATAATACATGAACTTAGGAACTACAAGTTATGCAAATTGTATGCTGCAATAAAAATCAGTCAAACAGTAATTTCAAACTGAACAAGAGAGGCATGGAATGTATCATTTTTAGAAAAGAGACCAGCAGAATAGTAAGTGTTAGAAGTCAAAGACTGGTAGCCTATGTTAGAGCACATGATTATTGGGTATATTTCTCAAAGGAAAGACATACTCCTCTAGGCAGATGAAATCATAAATTCATGTCACAGATATTTACTGAGCACCTACCATTTGTCAGGCATGTAGGGAAATACAACAAAAACAAAATAAACTAAAATCGCTGTCCCCATGGAATTTACTATATATTCAGGTAAGGTGTTATAATAACAAAGCCAAGAAGGGGATGGAGTTTTGGGATGATCAGGGAATGTGACAAGAGTAAAACAGGTAAAGTAGTGAGCCGTGGGATATTTAGGGGATAGAGCATTCCAGCAGGGTAAAAAGCCAGTGAAAGGAGCACGCCCTATACATTCAGGGAACAGAAAGGAGCCAGTATTACTGTAGTGTACAGTGAGGAAGAAAGGAATAGGATTTGAAATCAAGAGTAGTAATGGGGGCAGATGGACTGTTCAGGGTCTTAAAGGAGCATCGCAAATCACTAGGCTTTTATTCTGGTAAAAAAAAAAATCCACTAGAGGATTTTTGGGAGAGGAATGAAAGACCTGACTTATATTTAACAGGATCCCCTGGACAGCTGTCTAAGAAGACTAGGCAGCAAGGCTAGAAGCAGGGAGACTATTTACAAAGTGACGGCAGTCATCCAAGTAAAAGTTGACGGTAGCTTGGATCTGGGAGGTGACAGTGGAGGTGGTAAATACTTGATCAGGTTTTGGATGTACTCTGAAGGTAAGGATGGAATTTGCTGACAGACTAGAAGTGGGAGTGAGGGAGAAGAAAAAAGAATGACTCCAAGGTTCTTGGCCTGAGCACCTGGAAGGGAGAGGAAAGACTGTAGGAGATGAAAGTCCAAGTGGGAAGGTGGGGGATCTATTTAAAATTGAACATGTTACATTTGAGAGGCCAACAAGATGTCAGGTAGGCAAAAGGGATATACAAGTATGAAGCCGAGGAGAAAGGTCTGGGCTGGAGATAGTTTGGAAGTTAACAATGTATAGACTGTATGCTTTTTGGGTAAGCAATTTAATATTAAGATATAAAGCCTGTGACATTTTCTACACATATTTTCCCAATTTTAAAATGCTGAAATTTTTCTTCAGCCAATTTACTGGAGACCACTGATTAATAAATTATTTAGCACACACATGTTAAAAAAGATGCAAAACACAGAAGCCAGAAACCCAATTAGGGAGAAAGAAGTATACACAAACAACATCAAGAAGTAAAAGGTATGAAAAAGGAAGGTGGTGGAAGGAATCACTGAGACTTTTAGGCTATATGAGGTGGTGTTTGTTTTTTAAGATTTTATTTATTTCTTTGAGAGAGAGAGAGAGTACGAAGGTGCATACGAGCAGATGGAGGGGCAGACACAAGTAGACTCCCCACCAAATCGGGAGCCTGATGGGGCTGGATCCCAGGACATCTGAGCTGAAGGCTTATGCGACAGAGCCACCCAGGTGCCCCTAGGCTATACAACTTTTAGATTAAACACTGGCAGACTGACATCATGGTACATACTCTACTTAAAACCGGTCCTTGATATGTTGTTGATGCTACCTAGGTTTAAGGGCACAAAATTCCAAATGAAGAGAGGTTTCGTTTAAATCATATTCTAGATAGTGGATAAGAGAAGTTCCTAAGTAAATGGACCTGAGCCCTGTTTTTTCCAACTTTAATCTTTCCTGCAGCTGACTATTAATCTTCCTGTGTCCATTCAACTGTGTTTTTACCTTCTAAGATACGGTTTGGAATTACAGTTAATTTCCTTCATTTTATCTCCCCCATCAGAGTTCCTCATCTGTGTCCAAAAAATTATTTAAGGAATAATTTTTTAAATTCTCCCAGTGCTTCTACACAACTAGTACTGTTTTAGAAGTCTAAGGGAGAAATAAATTTCACACAATAGATGCCAGCAACCTCAGCAGCACTTGGGAAATTAATAGAAATGAAAACTCTCAGGTTCCACCCCAAACTTACTGAATCAGAAACTCTGGGGGTGGGGCCAACAATCTGTGCCTTAAGCCCTCCCAGTGATTCTGATACATGCTAAACTTGGAGAACCTCTAGCTCAAAACATTAATGTTCAATTTTCTCAAGGAATACCAGTTGCAAAGTCTACTAAACTATAATCCTTGAGTATAACAATCTTATTATTTTGCACTTTTGACTGCCTTATGTATCCAGCATTTAACCCACATTCAGTTTGTGAGTAGTTAAAAAATCAGAAGTAACACCTCCCGCCAAGTTTCTGGAGAACGTTTTTCTTCATACTATGATACCAAGTTCTTAAAGCAACCTCTATCTTTCCTTTCTTGTCCTCCCTACACTATAGAAAAGGTAATTTTTTCAATCAGAATATCATATGCTAACTTTCAAAGTAATTTTGTAGATGTCATGTCAAGTCACATTTCAGAGCAAGAAAAAACCCCCAGAAGATTAGAGCTGACCCCTAAACAACATGGGGTTTGGGGTGCTGGACTCTACACAGTCAAAAATCCATAAATAACTTTTGATTCCCCCAAAACATAACTGGACTGCTAATAGCCTACTGTTGAGTGGAAGCCTTACTGATAACATAAACAGTTGATTAACACATATTTTGTATGTTATATGTATTAAATACTGTATTCTTATGATAAAGTAAGCTAGAGAAAAGAGAATGCTAAGAAAATCACAAGGAAATACACCTACAGTACTATATTGTATTTATTTTTAAAAACCCACATAATAAAAGAACCTGCGCAGTTCAGACCCATGTTGTTCAAGGGTCAACTATATTTATCCAAGTGTATCAATTTTACAAGAAAGAAAAACTGAGGCCTATAGACATCACATGGCAAGCACATCCTAACAGAGGTGGACAGACGGACACCAAAGGATGACATTATTATCTCCAGCCTTCTCTACCTGGCCTGAGTCAAAATATCTCATTTAACAAATTTAAATAAAGTAAGGCATTAGAATGATTGAAAGAGATACAGGATAATCTTTACCTTTTCAACTGCTCTCTGGAAATAAAAATAAATACATCATTAAAAACCATCATTGTGGGGCGCCTGGGTGGCTCAGTGGGTTAAAGCCTCTGCCTTCAGCTCAGGTCATGGTCCCAGGGTCCTGGAATCGAGCCCCGCATCAGGCTCTCTGCTTGGCAGGGAGCCTGCTTCCTCCTCTCCCTCTGCCTGCCTCTCTGCCTACTTGTGATCTTTGTCAAATAAATAAATAAAATCTTAAACAAAAAAACCCATCATTGCTGTATGTATTTATTGGCAATACTGATGTCCTTTTCTCATTCCATGCTCTATCTACTAACTGGAAAAAAGGACCCTTGACATTAAGAATGCTATTCAGCTATCTAGTGACACGCCATGCCATGCCATGCCAGAGTCTTGTCCTCCACTGTCCTATCAGTTCAATACTAAATTTCCCAGACACAAATCTCAAGACTGTTTATAACTGTTTCGTTCATATAATGTTGCAATTTTTCTGACCAACATTTATATCTTCCTGGTTATACTCCTTTTACCACAGAGACTGCCTGGAGAAAGCCAGAGTGCAGCTCCTTTGATACTTTGTGTTCCAAGCCGAAAACCATTTTAATTGTACTCTAATCTTACTTCACAAGGGTTTTGAGGTAACTTATAAGCAACATACTGGTAATTAAATAAGTTAAAGGGAAATAAGTGCTGTGGAAGGTAGCACAGCCTTCCACATGGAAAGAATATGAGCTTTGGAGCCATGAAACCAGGTTAGAGTTTTAATTCTAGTCCTTACCTGCCTTCATTTTATAGGCTAGAAACCATAATATTAGTATATCGCCTCATATTGTTGATATATGTATTTGTAGTTACCTTAAAATAGAAAAATCCTTAAGAATAGAAATAATGGGGACGCCTGGGTGGCTCAGTTGGTTAAGCGGCTGCCTTCGGCTCAGGTGATGATCCCAGCATCCTGGAATCGAGTCCCAACATCAGGCTCCTTGCTCAGCAGGGAGACTGCTTCTCCCTCTGCCTCTGCCTGCCACTCTATCTGCCTGTGCTCACTCTCTCGCTCTCTCTCTCTGACAAATAAATAAATTAAAAAAAAAAAAAAGAATAGGAATAATGTTTTGTTTACGTCTGCATTATATCATATTCACATAGGTGTTCATTAAATATTTATTTAATATGCAACAGATTTTATTATTTTTTTTTTAAGTAAGTTCTATGCCCAACATGGGACTCAAAATCACGATCCCAAGATCAAGAGTCACACACTCTACCACTGAGCCAGCCAGGCACTCTTAATATGGAATAGATGTTAATGTGTCAGATAAATTTCCTATCTAGTAGGTGCCCTTGCCTCCTGACCCCACTTCCCAAAGTGCCCCCCACCAACTACAAGCAGCTTACCTTTATCAAAAAACAAATCTGAACCTGTTCAAATACATTTTAAAACCTTCCCAAGGCTTCCAGTCCCTGGAATTAAGGAGTAGTCCCTGACTAAACCAGAATGTATCTTATCCCAGCCTATTTCTTATAACTCAGACCCACCTCTGAATTACTAAAGTTCCTAGAATGTTCTTCCCATACCCCTAACAAGCTCCTCTTTAATAGGCTAACTCCAACAAGTCATTCTCAACTTAAAAGCACTTTCTCCAACAACCCTCATAGGGTTGTAACTGATCATAGCTCCTCAACCCTCAAGTAACATTGTTAGATGTCCTGCCTCCCTAAGTTGATAATACCCTCAATTTACCAACTAATATTATAATGAAATGTTTAATCTGCTTTTCCAATTACCTGGTAAACTTTCTGAGAACAAGGATCACATCATATTGAGTTTGAAATCCACTTTTTACCAGTTACTGGCACATAAAAAGCCTTTAATTAGTATTACTTACTGAACATGAGGATAAACTCCTATGTTCTTAAAATCTACAGTTTCCAATCTGAGAATATCATCTGTTTATTTCCCTGTGTGCCTGTAAATAACTTTGGAAAAAACCCCATAGTTGCCTAATGGGTTAAAGATTCTGGGGCCTTATTCTGTACATACATTTATTATGACACAGAAAGCAAAATCAGTATTATTATTTTCAAAGAACAGAGAAAATATTTCACAAGAACTTGCTATTTGGGGGGACCTGCTTTGTCTTGGCCTCATCTCTCATAAGTTACAGTCACCAAACTGGATTTGATCCTCAGTTAAAACAAGCAGAGCAATGAATGATGAAAGAAAAAATTGAAAGAAATTGCTTCTCAGCCTGGAATGCCATGTGGGACCAAAAGCTAACTGAAAGAAAGACCAGTAAGCCTGAATTCCTGACAGTATTGTGGAAGCACCATAACAGATCTGGATGGCTTACTGCTAATTTCCCACTACTTAAGGAAAATGAAACCCCTAATTTGTTTGTATCATTGTTTTTTGGATTTCTAGAGCAAGTGAACATGATTCCTCATTGATAGGAAAGACAATACAAAGTTAGAAGAAAATTTACAAAAAAGTTTTTATTACCTAAGATAGGAGAGAGATATTTTCAAGACAGAACAAGCAGAAGCTACAGAGAAAAAGACACAAATGATTATATGAAATACCCCCTCTCCAAAGTGTATGGCAGATAATGCCATAAACTATGACCCCCCCAAGAAAAGAATGACAGAACATATTTGCAAAGAAAGCTAAAGGATTTTACTGATAACATATCAAAGAGAACCAAAAAATTGGTAAGGAAAAAAATCCAATAGGAAAAGGAATAAAGATATGAATGAGCAATTCATAAAACTGAAAAAAATCAAAAGGACCAACTAATATACCAAATGATGCTTAGCTTCACAAAGTTAATGAAATGCAGAATTAAGCACCAAAAGAAACTTTTTACTCATCTTCTTGCCAAAAACAACAACAACAACCACAAAAAATCAGCGATAATAAGCTTGTGGGGGAAATACTCTTGGACATTAATGATGGCAATAAGAAATTTATCAACATTTCTGAAAAATAATCTAGTGTTATTAAAATAAAAATGGCATGTATTGTGTACAAGATACTCATTGCAATACTGTTCATGATAGACTAGAAACAACCAAGATGTCTAAAATGAGCACAGATATGGTTTCAGATATCTACTGCTACATCCCAAACTTAATGCCTCAAAGCAATTACGTTATTTCTCATAATTATGTAGGCTGGCTGGACAGGGTTGGCTTCTTTTTGTTTGCCTGTTTTTGCTGGTTTCACCTCTGGATCCTCTGTGGGTACATTCAGCTAAAGAGTCAGCTGGGCTAGCAGATCCAAAGGAGTCCACGTTCATGTCTGTTGGTAAGTGCTGTCCACTGGGTAGTCTTGGTTCATTTCCAAGAGACCTCTCCCTCATCATCCTAATGGCCAGACCAGCTTCCTTACATGGCAGTTGCCGGCAATTATCCCTGGAATGTCTCTTAAGGACTAACCTCTAGATCTCACATACCACTTCCACCATATTCATTGGTTAAAGCAAATCACAGGGTCAACCAAGACTCAAGAGATGGAGGAACAGATTATGCCTCTAGAGAGAAGCAACAAAGCCATACTGCAAAGGGGAATGGATAAGGATGGAAGGATTTTATGATTGTTAATCATTAATCCCAGGTAGGTAAGGGTGTGCGCGTATATGTGCATGCACACACAATGGAATATTATACAGTCATTAAAAAAACAAAGTGTAGAACATTTAATATAGTATGTTATCATTTTTATGTGGGGAATTATGTATACATTTCATCATATATATGTATGTTTATAAATCCTGGAAATACACTTAAAAATTAACTAATGAGGGTGCCTGGGTGGCTCAGTGGGTTAAGGTCCCTGCCTTCAGCTCAGGTCCTAGTCCCGGGGTCCTGGGATCAAGTCCCGCATCAAGCTCTCTGCTCGGTGGGGAGCCTGCTTCCCCCCACCCCTTGCCTGCCTCTCTGCCTACTTGTGATCTCTGTCAAATAAATAAATAAAATCTTTAAAAAAATTAACTAATGAAATACTGGGGCATGCAAAGCAGTCTGCATGCTGGCTAAGGATAAAGGGCACTAAAGGCGTGTCAGGAAGGCCGGCAGAGCAGTGAGCCAACTAGCCAGAGGTGAGGATAAATAAGTGTTGTGTGGAGATCTGCACAGGGTCGTAGGCCCAGTCAGGGGTTATAGATCCACAAAAAGGCACAGGCCAGTAGGCCCAGCAATCAGTGACACAGGGTGGTAGAAGATGGTCTACATGGCAGGGAGAATGGTAACATGCTGAGGAAGTAACTCAAACAACTGGACAAATGATAACTACACTGAGGCTAATGTAAAGCCAAGTTTCCTACTGCCAGAGAAGACATTTATAAATGTGGAAAGGAAGAAGGTTAGAAAGAACCCTGGAGTATTAGACTGGAACTGAAACGATAGGGACAAATTTATGGTTTAATAATACATACACCCAGGTACAGAAATAACTATGGAAAATATACATGTGTGTATTATATATGTCTGAGTATACAAACCATACTCCGAGTCATATAATTTCTTAGTTCCAAAAGTAATGACACCCCAGTAACAATAAGCACACTGAGCCTCTAAATCTTTGTTTTTAAATACCATCTTTTACAAAAGCAAACAACAATAACAAAGATCAAACAGGATTCCTTAGAGAAATGGCTTATTCCAGGGTTAGACCAGGCAAAGCACAGAATGAACAAGGAACAGCATGTTCTGCCAGAAATGCACAATGAATGAGATGGGAGCATGATAAACAGGCATAGGAGCCAGCTTGAAGGGGCTCCCACAGGCTAAATCAAGAACAATTTAGACAGCAAAATAAGTAATAATAGTAACAAATCACAAAAGACTAAATAAAATAGAAATTCATGAGTCCTTACAGATTTAATAAACAATTAAATGGGGGAGAAAGGAAAGTTCCACTTTATGATAAAATCCCAACTAACACAAGTAGAAGAAATAAGAGTAATATCATTTGGCAATCATCATAGAAGTGGTTAATTAAGGTGAGAGTCTTCACCGATACTCACATTAAGGCTAGTGATTAGAAACATTTGATAAGAAGATGCTGGCATAATTTTGGAATACCTCTCCACAAATACTGATCAAATACAAAAGGATACCAAAGTGACCGGTGATTTATTTATTTTAAAGATTTTATTTATTTATTTGACAGAGAGAGTGAGTGAGAGCTCACAAGCAGGAGGAGGGGCAGAGGAATGGGGGTAACAGAGGAAAAGGGAGAAGGGAGAAGCAGGTTCTCTGCTGAGCAGGGAGCCTAACATGGGGCTTGATCCCAGGACCCTGGGATGGTGACGTAAGCCGAAGGTAGAAGCTTAACCCACTAAGCCACCCAGGCGCTTCTGATCAGCGTTTTAATCACCAGCAGTGACAAGGATGACATCATATGCTTCTGGATGCAAAGTGCTAAGAGCACAGACCCATTTCTGTGGTATTCCTGCCACAAATGCATGAACTGACTGGAGTCAAGAGGGAATATTACACGAACCTACATTGAGGACCATCCTATAGAATGTAGGGCCTTGTACCTTCAAAACCTGTCATGGACATGAAAGAGGGAAAAATGAGGCTGAAGAAGTCTGAAGAAACATGATGACTAAATATAACATATATTCCTGGATCAAATCCTGGCCCAGAAAAGTAAGAGATATTGTTCCAACCACTGATGAAATATGAATAAGTTTCCCTGGACTAGGCAGTAGTGTTGTACCAACACTTATTTTCTGATTTAGAGGGGTTTATGTTGGTTACAGAAGAGAGTGCCTTGCTTTTGAAAAAACAGACACTAGTGTTTACAGGTGATGATACACCACATCTGCTGCTTGCTCCAAAAGGTTCAGAAAAAAGACTGTAATAATGGGTATGTATGCATGTATTTTTATACCAATACAAACATATATATGTAATGTATGTATGGAAACAGAAAGAAAGCAGGCAATAGAAGAAATGCAGTAAAATATTAACAATACTGAAATCTGAGGGAAGGAGGTATAGGAGTTCTTTGCCCTGTTCTGGCATCTTCCTGCAAGTCAGAGAAAGTCATCTTTTCTGTAAATCATCTTTTCTGCTTGAGGTCAGAAAACAGAATAAAAATCCTGGCTTAAAATGTTTATTTACAAACTTTCCTTTACAATACTCTGAGGGGATAGATTAAGGAGGACAATGTTTTTATGCTTATTTGGAGAAGAGCATCTCAATGTTTTTAAATGAAGTTCCTTTCTCTTCATGGATTTTCAATAGGCATTTTACAGTTCAATGAAGAAAGGAATCTTGATTTACTTATCTTAAAGGTCCTAGCACCTAACACATTTATAATTTAGTCACTGTTATATACATGAACAGGAACTCCCAATATTGTTCTAATCAGAAAATAGTGACCTGGGTATCAAGAATTCTGCTACATGGAAAGGAAAAAACTATCTATGTCAAGTTAAAATATGTCTGACTGAGGACAGGAAAACATCAAGGATTACCTTGAAGGAGGAACAGTATCTGCTCTATAGTCCTAAAAACAGAGGAGTGCATAACCAGCAGCAAAGGCCTTAACCTCAAGAATGGCAAACTGTTGAAAGTTTATGGTAAAAGCAAAACAAAACAAAACAACAAAAACAGAATAAAATGTTAAGAATACAATGAGGTTTTTGGAGAAGACAGTTGACAGTGGAAGATCATCTTTTTAAAAAATGTGAGAGGCTCTGAGGTGATTAGACTGAACTGTATCAAACTGCTGGTAAAGCATATATCCTAAAAGATGAGTAAGATTATTTTGTAACCTGAAGAAATACATTTTCACTGCAGAGACCAACACTCTCCAAGACATTAGACAGTTATTAAAATTATACTCAAAACTTAAAAAGCTGAATAGATTTCATATAACTCAACACCCTATCTTTCCCGGAGAACACACACATTTTAAAGAACATTCTATAAGTTGTTGTTCCCACTGTGGAACTAGGAAAAAAAAATTATACATGCCTGAAGATCTGTATTACAGTTAACCATAATGAACTTCAGAACTGTTTTTTCTAAGGTTTCAACAACTACTGATTATTACATTGATAGTATATAATTCATGTGCTTTAGAAAATAAATGATATTAATACCTTATGAATGAAAATCTATTCAAAGCATTAGAAAATTAAAAATTTCTATAACTATATTACATCTTTTTCTTGTAGAGGAATCTTAAGGTTGAATCTTCTCTAGCATATTACAAGTAAAACAACATTCAGCATTACTATAAATCAGAATCTGTATGGTTTTTAAACAGAGATTTAAAACTTTTTAGGACCGTTGTAAGAACTGGATGAAATTATGTATATAAAGCCTTTAGCATGTTAGTACAAGTACTCATAAATGGCACTAAATGCATTTATTCTTATAGAAAAGATATGAAACAACCCCCAAATACAGTAAAGTGACTTCAAAACCTTCAAAAACATCTACAGAGATGTCTGTAAAGGCAAATGGATAGGATCACAGTCAAAAACTAGACCAGCAAATTCAATGAGTAAACCAATCACAATTTATTTATACTGTAGTCCCAGGATCTAACATAGTGCCTGGCACACACAGTAGGCATTCAATAAAGGTTTACTGAAATAAGTATGAAAGTAAGTTATCTCAAAAGAAAAAAAAAAGTAGCCTAAGACTGTCTAAAAAATAAACTTAGAGTCCAGAAATTATTATTCCCTAAGCAAGTGACTTTGAGAAAGGAAATAAAATACATAAGCATTTTTAAAACCATGCATAGCAACTCCTCTCAGGCTGGTCTTTTAAATAATAAGCCACTTTCAAATCTGTTTTGGAATATGTGTCACATATAAGTCTAATATTATAGAAAAGTTAAAATTTCATCTAAATAAATGTGTTCATCCTCAAAGAAGAAAAAAGCACCCAAAGCACTGAGGAATCTTTTCCAACTTCCATTCAAGGAGACTCAGATGAGCTTCATTCAAGTTCTTCCATCTATTTATATGTGAAAATTAGCTTGAACTTTTATTTACAAGTACAATGTAAATACACAGATTTCACTTTCACAAGTTCAACTGCACACTCCAGAAAAGGAAGAGGAAAGAAAGAAAATCAGGTCTCTCAAAAGTGAGCAGTGCTATAGAGTACAGAAGAGTAACTAAAAAAACTTTTGTCTCAGCGGCCACCTGTTAGAACTCAGCCTTATGGCATAATCTGCACGGTTTTGGAAAATTTTCATATTGAAAACTCAAAATTCCCAGCGCTGTTGGCAGGCGTAAAAAGTGTAATATGAAAATACAGTGCTATCTTCCCCACACTCCTTCCAAAAATAACAGGGATCAATAGACTTTAAAAAAAGAAAGAAAGAAAGAAAAAGACTCTTCAAGTTACAGCCAATTACCTCACTCACATTTGGAAACTCATCAATTTTCTGAAAAGCAAAACCATACCTTTAATAATACACTCAACTCTGTACAGAGCTTGGCTTCTGAAACAAGCCAGTAAAGTATACTTCCAGACAGACAGCTGGAGCTACATCTCCTGGGCCTACTTCAAACTAAAATCTGTGAACAGTATGAAGTAACAAATCAAGTAATAGCTCCAAATCAAGTGCTAAAAGAAGGTTTTGAAAACAACCACAAAAATCAACATTAAACACATCTACCTTTAACACAATGACTATATTTTTAGAAAAAAAATAAACCAAGGCTACCAATTTACATTACAGAACAGTTTACAGAGTACTAACAAAGAACTGCATAATGCAGAATAAAATTATTCTTAAGTTATTATTTACTTCCTATAGTGCCCTGGAAAGTGTCACCACCATGATGGCGTGTTAAGAGCTACTGTTCAGTCACTGACAGCATTACAATTATTTTTTAATCTAATTTCTGGAAAGTTCTGCAGTTTGCCAGTTTAAAAAGCAAACTAAATTTAAAAAGAAAAAAAAAATGCCTACCCTCAAATCTGGAAATACACATTGAAGATATTCACAGTTAATTTCTTTTTTAAACTAAGAAACAGTAAGGTCATAGGCACAAGTGTGTAACATCTGTAGGTGGCTGATCTAAATCAGTAAAAAAAGTCTCTCTGAAATTAACGACTTAAGGTAATATCTTACCAAATACAAGCAGACACGATCTTTAAAAGTCACTTTAACCACTAACAATGCAACTTTTTTTTTCCACATCATACACACACACACACACACACTCTCTCTCTCTCTCTCTCTCTTCGTAAATTAGGAACTAAACATAAATCCAAAACACTAAAAATGATTTAAAGACATAAAAACATACTGGAAATATTAGACCTTTGTTTTTCAATTCGTTTCTCAGATCTCCTAGCAAAGCTATTCTGGAATGGATTTTCATTCCAATACAAGACTGTTTAATATGCCAATTCCGTGTGAACATAGCTTGTGAGACTAATTCTTAAAACCTCAGGAGATGCTTAATTGCAGCTCTAATTCCAATTTCCTGCGACTCAAACAGCAATGTACAGAATAGAGCTTAAACACAGTTAAGAAGGGAGAGGAATGAAGGTCCAGGGAACGACCCATTCTTTTGTTTTGGTGTCAGAGGCTGCAAAAATAAAGGTCTATCAGAGCTATCGGCACCTATCCCCACCCATCCTGACGATGCAGAGCACTTTCACCCATCCACTCAAGATCCCCTAGTCCACGAGATCCGCTGAACCCGTGGGTTTCCGTCTCAAAAAATGGGGGGCGGGGGCGGAGGTTGGGATGTCTGGGATAGAGAGAGAAAGAGAGGGAGGACACATATCTTTGAGGACAGAGGGACAAGGAGATGCATCTGGCTGGGGAGGATGGGACGCGCCACTGAGATTTGCAAATTCGCTGGGAGAAAAGCCCCACGGGACCGACGGAGGATGTTGCCTGTTCAGGGATGGGGACAGAGAGGGGTACAATCCTCCACAAAAGGAAGGAGACACATTACTGGGAAAGCCGTGAGGGCATGAACTAGGCAGCGCTGAACTCGGAGCCCAAAAAGGGTTGAGATAGCCTCATACACACTCCTATGGTGAAGCTGAGACTTACGGTTACTTCCCGGGCTGAGGGTAAGGGTCAGGTGGACCCCGCAGCTCTGCAGTTCTGCCACCGCCGTGGCCGCCTCTGCCTCTAGCGCGGAGCAGGTGACCTCAGGTACCCTCCCCGCCCCACCCACCCAGGCGGGCGCCCCCTCCTCGCTTGCCCGGGTGCGCCCGCCGGGCAGAGGCTGCTGGGCTGAGGGTGCGCACTAGAGGCCCGCGAGGAACGCTGCGTGAGACCAAGGCGCCGGCGACGAGACTCAGACTGGGCGGGCGCCCCCCATCCCTCTCGGGCCGCCGCGCCGCCTCACTCAAAGGAGGGGGAAGAGGGGGCGGTGGCTTTTGCCTCCGCCTCGCGGTCAAGTCCGGCTCATGCTCAAGCCTTGTGCGCGCGCACGCAGCCCAGGCCGTCCTCCTCCCCTCCCCCGCCGCCGGCTCAGCGGCTGGCGTGCCGGCCGCTTCCACCTCTGTCCTCGAGCCGCCGCCACCAACCCCAGACAGCCCGCAGCCCCAGCGGGAAGCAGCAGGAACGGCAGCAGCTCGTCCGTCGACCCGGAAGATCTTCCGCCGCCAACTGCGACGCTGCAAGGGGTGTAAACCCGGAAGTGATTTCCTCGCCCCGGTAGCGGCGGGATGGAAAGGAAAGGCGTTTGAAGACCTGGAAACCCCTAATTTCGGGAGAGGGTGGTATCGTGCTGAGGTGCGAGAAGAGGGAAGGACAATAAAGAACTAGTCCACAAGAGTTGCTCCGAGTCCAGAGACCCGGGCATTTAAGACGCGTTTTGGGAAGAGCAGCCGAACACGCCCGGAGACTTCTGGTGGCCGCCAAGGGTTTTCCTGTCACAGGAAGTTAGGCCTGGCTGCTGGGAAACAGAAGGGAAGGAGGAATGAGAAAGCGGTGACGGCACCCCGCCCCGCAGGTGACTGTCCCACCCAGTGAGTTGAATGTAGCGGCCCGGGACGTGCTCGGCCGCCCTCAAGGGTGAGACGAGGAGGAGCGAGGACCAGAGTCCAGCGAGAGAAAACAGAGGTGGGAGGCTGAACTATCTCCACATCTAGTTTCTCCAGGCAAGGAATTTATTTCTTACAAGTAGTAACAAAGAAGCCAAAGCCACTCTTGGGGTGGCAGCTCTTTGAGCAAAGAGCCGTGCACGTTCTTTCCTGGTAGTGGACGTTGGTGGGTGGTGGCAGAGGAAAAACCTAGGCAGATTGTTTATTTTTGTCATTTCGGGGAAAGCGATTTATAACCTGTCATTCCAGCTTAGCTCGCCTCTACACTTCTTTCCAATCTTTTGAGGCTTTCTGGCCTCCTTTGCTTTTTATTCATAGTGGTATTTTTTTTTTAATCTTCAAAAGAAATCTTTGATGTACCTGGCCGGACTCTGGATCTCACTCCCATTGCCTTCTCACTTTGTTGAAGAGCTTGTGTGCCTTCACAGTTTGTTTGCAAATGCGTCTTTCTCTCTGCATCTACTGTCTCTTAACTGCTTTGATAGCCTCATCTTATTTGGGGGAAATGCCAGAAATACAAATGTGTTTTCATAACAATATAAAAACAATTCACTCCATGACCTTTGCCCATTAACCCCATGCTACGGTATTAGTTGGTTCTCTTAGAATTGGGTTGCAGAACTACAGCAGCAGCTGATATATAGCATATTTACATATGCTAAGCATGAAATCATGCTCCTCTAAATAACCTTGGTCTCTTCACTGTAGAATTTCATTTGGTTCCCAATGCCAGTATTACTTAGTTCCTTCTCTGTAAGCCAAATTCAGTGTAATTGCCTTCAAAAGCAATTTGAAGATTATTAAATGTCTTAAATTACAGAACAGAATGTGAATTAACAGAAAGCTTTTGAAAATTATCAGTGACACTTGTTGACTTTGATAAGTGATGATTAGTAGAATTGGTTGAAGGGACAAGGAGAAAGCAAGCTAACACAGGAGTTGCACCAATGGCTCTTTCCTAGTCTACTTTATTAATACTTCCTCTCTTTGTAGCAAAAGGATGAGATTTTTATGGTCAGCAAATCCCTGTAGAGGAATTCTTACATTTAGTCTCCATCTCTTCTTTTTAATGTTATAATGCTTTAAAATAGTGAATTGTTCTAGGAGAATGCAGAAGGATCAAGTAACTTAGCTACTCCGCCTCAGCTTTTTTTTTTCCTGTAAAAGAGGGATGATAATGTCTACTTTCATCAGGTTTAGGGGGAATAAAATGAATTAATATATGGAAAGCAGTTAGCATAGTGTCTAGCACATAATCACTGTAGGTGTTAGCTATTCACACTATTTTACAAACATTAAATGTTATATTCAGAAAACAAAACCAATAAAGACTTAAGGACAACCTGATAAAATCACTATGTGGACAGAAAAGTTTTGTGGGTTTGACTTGGTTTGGTTATTTAAAGTTGACATGGGTTTAAAAAGATTGAGAAATATTGCTTAAGGATGGAAGAAGGTAAAAAAAAAAAAAAGGATGGAAGAAGGTACATCATTTTCTGTCTCAGGAACATTTTATAGAGACCTAAGATAATGTCCCATTTTTTGGTTTTTACTTATGAAGACACATTCTGATCATTGGTGGTAATTTCTGTTAGCATGCACTTTGCAAACTGGTAAATCCTCTTGTCAACTTTGACTTGTGCTTATTAAATTTATAATACCCATATTCGCATACTGAATCTTCTCTTTTTCTCGGTGTAAAAGGCTTTAGTTTGTTCATCAGTACCCAACATAGCAAATGATTTTTTTGAAGATATTATTTACTTTTTGTTAAACAGGACTGTATGGTATAGCAAAGAAATGTTAACAAGCCTGCCACATGGGGCCTAAATGGTATTTGCACACCTCCCCTTTCCCAGTCACAGTGATAACCAGAAATGTCCCTACATATTTCCAAATGATGCCATTGTAGGGTACCACCCCCAACTGAGAACCACTTCTGCATATTTGTAAGTCTCATTGCTTGGAACATTATGATTTATGCCTAAGCATTTTTCAGAATAGAATGAGCCATAAGAAAATGCCACTTAGTCACTTGAATTATCTAAAACTTAGTCTAAATATAGACTAAGTTTAACTTCTAAGCTAACTTTAACTCTACCTTTCTCTGTTATTTTTAGCTCGAGTTATTCTTTTCCAGTCCTTCTGCATGTGTTTTTGCCTTAGCAGTTTTGCCTTGGTATATTAGTAGCTTTTATACTGTTCCTAACTCAAGCCTTTGTTTTCTTCTTTCATGTCACAGGGAATATGTATATTTCAAATATTCAAGTATGAATACTTCTTGAAAATCAATTGTTAGAATCTTTCAGAGATATGTTTACATTGAATGGTATAAAAATAAAATACTATAATCCTCACGGTTATGCCTTTTTTATTAATCATATTTATCTTTTTAAAGTTAAGTGTAGGGGTGCCTGGGTGGCTCAGTGGGTTAAAGCCTCTGCCTTCAGCTCAGGTCCTGATCTCAGGGTCCAGGGATCAAGTCCCACAACGGGCTCTCTGCTCAGCAGGGAGCCTGCTTCCTCCTCTCTGCCTGCTGCTCTGCCTACTTGTGATCTCTCTGTCAAATGAATAAATAAAATCTTTTAAAAAAACTTACAATATTTAATTTCTATACAGTTTACTCTTTTTCACTTCTCTACAAAGAATTCCAAAGTGCATAAAATGTGTATAAATTCATTATAGTAAAATGTTATCTACATTCTCATTGAAGTAATCTGATATGGAATAGCCTTATCTATATTTTATATATATATGAAAAATTAAAATTTAAAAAATGACAAGTAATAAGTATAATTTAGATCTAAAAATTCTTCTAATAAAGAATGAAATAGGGGCGCCTGGGTGGCTCAGTGGGTTAAAGCCTCTGCCTTGGGCTCGGGTCATGATCCCAGGATCTTGGGATCAAGCCCCACATCGGGCTTTTTGCTCAGCGGGGAGCCTGCTTCCCCTCTCTCTCTCTGTCTGCCTCTGCCTACTTGTGATCTCTCTCTCTCTCTCTGTCAAATAAATAAATAAAATCTTTTTTTTAAAAAGTGTACTGTGCAGTACTAAATACTCCGGAGAAATGATGAGTATTAACAAAGCATTTTGCCAGATTTTTTTAAAATGTAAGTTGACCAGCACAGAAATTGATTGCTTTAAATTGTGTTTAGAAAACTAAAGATTACTTGATTTTTCTTTTAGGTGCTTAATAGAAAAAAGGTTATGTGCTACATATGTTATAGGGTGTATTCATAATACAATGGCTTTTTTTTTTTAAGCAAGGTAGGTAGTGTTGAAATACAAATGCTTGTTGGAAGTTCCTCAGTGGACACTTAAAATCAGTCTGGGGGGAAAGTGTGTGTGTGTGTGTGTGTGTGTAAAATACATATTTGGAAGAAAATGCTGGAGTTATCTAGGGAATTGATAATGGAAGTAGAAAATATTCGCAAGTCAACATTGAAAGATTTTATCCACTGACCACAAGTTTTTGACTGTGATAGGCATTGGCCAAGGAATATTATAACGTATACTTTAGCTTATCCAAATGTCAAATATCAAGGTTCTTTCTAAAGATTTTGGAAATAATGTCAATGGCAGGTGCCTATTTCCAGCTTCCAGACTATTAACAATATGACATTTACTTGTGTCATGTATGGAAAATAAGTGTAGTATTTAGGTCATTATTTGCTTAGTATTTAGAAGGTATTTTTATAATCATATCACTTTTTTTTTTTTTTAGGTCCAAAAGGCAGATTCTTATGCAGTTCAGACATACAAAAGTATGTATCTCCATTAAAATTTTTTTACCTTTCACAGAAAAGGAAAAAAGGACCAAGAGGAAATCTTAAAATTATAAGTTAAGGTTTTGAGTAGTTCAGGGTTAAGTTAGTCATCTCTGGCTTGCCTTTTAGGTAATATATATATATTCTAAGATAGAAAAATAAATGTTATTTTTAAAATTGTTTTTCAAAGTGATTATGCTAATTATGTATCTTTTAATATTGCAGGGGATTTCTGTGTTTGTTTTGTAAAGCAATGGGAAATCCAGAAAACATAGAAGATGCATATGTTGCTGTTATTCGTCCAAAGAATACTGCCAGTCTCAATTCTCGGGAATACAGAGCTAAGTCATATGAAGTAAGAACAATTTTTTGACATTTGATTTGCTACCACTGAATTCATTTTCATTTACATAAAGTCTTATCATCTCCTCTAAATTCTTGTTGACAACCTAGATCTTGAAAAGATAGAACTGACACTCTTACATATCTGCCCATCACGAAGTCTTTTTGTCTGTTGCATGCCTTTTGACCATTTTTCTATTGATTAATAGGTATAAATTATTAGACATTAAAAGATAGTCACTTGAGTTTTCCTTATAACATATAGATTCAATTTTTAGTACGATTTATGAAATGGCTCTCAAAAATTAAAGTTGCAGAAGTCAGCTCATTTCAAATTCAATGTAAATATTGTTCTTGGCTATTTCATTAAAGAACTCTTTTTTATAGTGCATTTTAAAATATCTTTTTACCTTTAATTAAAGTTTTAGACAATTAAGTTATTTCTCTGTAGTCCCGAATTGTATTAATTATATTAGAAAACGTGATTGAAGCCAAAAAAAAAAACCCCAAAAACCCTAAAACAGAATTATCTTATCTATAACAAAATCCAAGCATCATAGAATACTGCTAATCTAACCTACCTCCAACTAATTTCTCTGGCACTTTGCTCAAATTGCTTTTTTAAGGTTATCTGAAACCTATTAAAAGATACTGCAGAGGCTCTCAGGATGCTACTGCTTTAGCAGTGCTCTGGGTTACTAGTTCTCAATCCTGGCTACACTGTGGAATCATCTGAGAACTTTAAAACTTCCAGTACCAGGGCCCCACTCACTAGACATTGCCATTGTCTCAAAAGCTTCTCAGGATATTCTAATATGAAGCTGGGGTTAAGAAAGACTGCTGACTTATTATATTCTAGGGCAAGTAAACTTTATTTTAAGCTTTCTCTCTTTAAATTTTTCTCATCTAAGATTTTGTTGCATGAAGTTCCCATTGAAGGACAGAAAAAAAAGAGAAAGAAAGTTTTGTTGGAAACTAAACTTCAGGGCAACAGTGAAATAACACAAGGCATATTGGATTATGTAGTAGAAACTACCAAACCAATTTCTCCTGCAAACCAGGGTATTAGAGGTAGGAAACTTTTTTCTTTTTTCTTTTTTTTAAACATAGTTTGCTTTGAATGCTTGTAGAGAAAGATATTTTTTTAAATATGTTAAGATCATTTTCTTTTGGGTTGCCTAGCTGGCTCATTTGTTAGTGTGTGACTTTTCATCTTGGAGTCGTGAGTTCAAGCCCCATGTTGGGTGTAAGGATTACTTAAGAATAAAGTCTCTTTAAAAAAGGGGGTGAGGGGGGGCACCGGGGTGGCTCAGTGGGTTAAAGCCTCTGCTTTCGGCTCAGGTCATGATCCCATGGTCCTGGGATCGAGCCCCGCGTAGGCTCTCTGCTCGGCAGGGAGCCTGCTTCCCCCCTCTCTATCTGCCTGCCTCTCTGCCTACTTGTGATCTCTGCCTGTCAAATAAATAAATAAAATCTTTTAAAAAGGGGGGGGGGTCAATTTCTTTTTATGTACCTTTCCATTTAAAAAAAAACTTGAGGGGTGTCTGGGTGGCTCAGTCAGTTAAGCGTCCACCTCTTGGTTTAAGCTCTGGGCATGGTCTTGGGCCTGTGAGATCCAACTGCCTCCCGCTCGCACATAGCAAGGAGTCTACTTGAGATTCTCTGCCTCTCTCTCCCCTCCACACCCTACTTTCACAGGCATGCATTTTCTCTCTCTCACTCTCAAATAAATAAAATCTTTAAAAAATTTTTTTTAAAGAATCAGAAAGCTTTTTTTAAGTTATAACAACGCCCTTCAAGAAATACCTTGACTATGAGGCTTCTGGGTGGCTCAGTCAGTTAAGTGTCTGTCTTCAGCTTGGGTGTTGATCCTGGGTCCTGGGATCCAGTCCCACTTCGGGCTCCCTGCTGAGCAGGGAGCCCACTTCTCCCTCATCCTGTGCTGCCTGTACTCCCCACCCCAGCTCGCTCTTTCTCTCTCTCAATAAAGTCATATAAAAAAAATGACTATAATATTTTTTTAAGTTGAAAAATAGTTAAATAAGTTGCAGTGTTAATGATTTGTTCAGTAGGAACAGGAAACCAAAGAGTAGCTTGAAAACAAAGAAAATACAGATCACTTTTGCTAGAAGTATAGTTCTCTAGTTAAGTATCCCTGAACTACTATTTTTAGTTTTCTACTTCAGGACAGAGGAAGCTAAAAACCTTGCATCTTAACTAAACGAAAGTTAAGATTCATGGATTAGAATCCTGTAAATTGCGAGGTAGTAGAGGTTTCTTCCTATTTGGACACAGGAAGAAGATCCTTTTCAAAGAGCCAAACTGAATTACTGAAGTATTAACCTTGAGAGGTTCAGTCACAATGTAAAATATTAGGTAATATATAGCCTAGGAAACTGTTTAGAAATTAATGATAATTTTCTCAGGCTGTAGCCTCACAAAAAGTGAGAGAAAACTTAAAAGTTAGAGAAATTTAAACTATATCCAAGATTCAGGCATTATTATTAAGAAGCTAAAGCTAATGTCAGTCAAATGGCTGTTAAAAACAGTTGTTGATGAGGTAAGGCATACGTCTGTTTATTCAGTGTTGTTTTTTTTTCCTTTCCTGTTAATCTTTCTAGAGATTATCTATTTCATCTGTCTCAGTAAAGAGTCTGTTTTTGTTGCAGAGGTAGGGCTGAATCTTGTGATTTGAATTACTATTTTGGGTATTTGTTCTGTAGAGATAGCTGAACTATAAGCCTCTGATTCATAATTTTTGGAGCTATCATTCACCATTTTTTACCTTTCCAATAGGTAACCTTCCTAATAGGGCCTGAATTGTTGAGGCTCTAAGCATTATAACTCAAGATTATAATAAGTTACTGCATAAATATACAGATCCTTGATACATATTCTGAGTCCTGCAAAGAGAATCTCCTTTTCCTAATTATCAGATTGACTTTTTAATAAGATAAAATTATCTAGATATTGAGCTTAGCTAAAAAAGGAACTATCCTTAAGGGTGATCCAAAGGCTCTTTTTGGATGCCACAAATTTGTCAGTCTTTTCTACCTCGGTCTTGGCGTTCTCTGATAAATTTTCATTTAGACTTGTTTTACTATTGATAAATTGTTATAGTTATCAGGATATTTCCTGAGATCACATTCCTGAGACATATATCCAAGTCACATATTTGAGCTAAGATAGACAAGTCATAATTTGCTATGAATTAGCCAAACTCTGTCACCTGGTCCATTCACCCAGATGGGGGATGAAAGTGGTGTCAATGTTAACAAAGATGTCCTCTGGCCCAGAGAAAGGAGTAGTACTTTTAGAAAATTTCCTGGCAGCTTTTTTTTTTTTTTTTTTAAGATTTTGTTTATTTACTTGCAAGAGAGAGAGATCACAAGTAGGCAGAGAGGCAGGCAGAGAGAGAGGCGGAAGCAGCCTCCCCGCTGAGAAGCAAGCCCGATGCGGGGTTTGATCTCAGGACCCTGGGATCATGACCTGAGCCTAAGGCAGAGGCTTAACCCACTGAGCCATCCAGGCACCCCTCCTGGCAACTTTTAACAAAAGAAATTAAAATGGAGAAGTTTAAACTAACTAATTATATTAATGAGCCATACCAGATCCTGACTATCCTATTTATTGGGTTTTCCTAATGTATGAAATATTTTTATAGGGTCATAGGATTCCTTATATAAGCATCACATGAAAATCACAGATGACTTTATAATAGCAATGGTTATGCCTTACCTTTCTGTGCAGTGCTATGTATCATTTATAAAGCATCACCACACTTACTTACTAATGAAATTCTTAAGTTGGTCCTGTGAGTTGGTATATGGTCGTTTTCACATCTGTAAATGGAAATGCACATATAAGTTGTCATCTGCTAAAATCATATTCCCATTAGTGGAGTAATTAGGACAAGAACCCTCATTTCCCATCTTGTAGTCAGTGGTTTTATTTTCTTCCCCCAGAAAAAAATCTCATTACATCTATAATTTGCAAAGTAGGCAGTTAAACAGTGGATCAGAATTGGGTTTAGGGATGCAGCAAGGCAGGAAAGATTAAGTGTTACAAGGCCTCAGTTTAGACAAAAGAAATTGCCTCTGAAATGAGATGTTATTCTGTATCTAACACTTGTTTTTCTACACATGTCCAATTTGTAAAATAATTGTTTGGAGGCTATAGTAATAATGGCTATAATAATTAAAAATATTGACTCCATTACTTTGTGCATAAATGAAGCCGCTTGAACTCTTATATTATCTACCTGTTCATAGAAGGCATCAGCCAGGCATTCCTACTCCAGTCAGGAACAAGGTACTATATCTTGAAGTGGGAAGATTGGAAGGGTTGACAAAAATCATGGTAAAGGTATCTAGATGAGAGGTTTTAAAGTGTATGACTTGTAAAATTTATAGCTTCCTTGCGGCCAAATCAGGAAACACAGATTAAGAGTGAAGTTACAGGGGCACCTGGGTGGCTCAGTGGGTTAAGCCTCTGCCTTTGGCTCAGGTCATGATCTCAGGGTCCTGGGATCGAGCCCCGCATCGGGCTCTCTGCTTAGCGGGGAGCCTGCTTCCCCCTCTCTCTCTGCCTGCCTCTCTGCCTACTTGTGATCTCTGTCTGTCAAATAAATAAATAAAATCTTTAAAAAAAAAAAAGAGTGAAGTTACAGTTCAGAACGGTAGTTCATAGCTTTAATCAGATTTAATAAAAACTGAAAGCTGAAGGGGCACCTAGGTGACTTGGTTGGTTAAGCATCTACTTTTGGCTCAGGTCATGATCTTAGGGTTCTGGGATCAAGCCCCATGTCAGGTTTCCTGCTCAGGGGAGAGCAGGCTTCTCCGTCTCCCTCTGCCCCACCCCCTGCTTATGTGTGCTTGCATGTGCATGCTCTCTCAAATAAATAAAATCTTTAAAAAAACAAACAAACCTGAAATTTAGAGTGCAGTTTGAAATATAAATGAATAGCTACTAAACTTTAAGACTTTGCAAGATATGGGGCACTTGGGTGCCTCAGTCAGTTGAGCATCCGATTCTTGACTTTGACTTAGGTCACGACCTCAAGGTTGTAGGATGCACCCCCGAGTCAGACTCCCTGCTCAGAGGAGCGTCTGCTTCTCCCTCTTCCTCTGCTCCGCCCGCCTTGTGCTGGTAGCCGCTAGCGTGCGCTTGTGCGTGTGCAATCTTTCTTTCTCTCAAATAAATAAATAAAATCTTTAAAGAAAAAAAAAAGGAAGCAAGAAGGCAAGCTTCTCTTCTAGTGAGTCAAGACCAGGACCATTAAATCTGCTGATTCATTGTCTACAGAGTGATTTACGTTATTATCAGAGTGAACAGTTTTTATTAGGGCATATAATAAAACTGGCTCTTCATATATTTTGACTCTTATTTATTTATTTATTTATTTGACACAGAGAGAGAGAGAGATATCGCAAGTAGGCAGAGAGGCAGGCAGAGAGAGGGTGGAAGGAAGCAGGCTCCTTGATCCCAGGAGCCTGAGACCATGACCCAAGCCAAAGGCAGAGGCTCAACCCACTGAGCCACTCAGGCACCCTATTTTAACTCCTCTTTAATGCTGCCTTGTAAAAAAATATTCTGGTTCTCAAAAAAGAAAAAGGGACAAACCAAAAATCACTCTTAACCAGAAAACAAACCAATGGTTACTACTGAGGGGTTGGTGGGAAGATGGGGGAAATAGTGGAGGAGATTAAGAGTATACTTATCTTAGTGAGCACCGAGTAATATATGGATTTGTTGAATTGCTATATTGTAAGCCTGAAACTAATGTAACACTTAGCTGCACTGGAATTAAAATAATTTTTTTTCTAATTCTCAAGGAAATTTATAAAATTTAAAAGCCCATTATTTTTATTTTTACTGATTTTTAAAAATGGTTAGGAAAGCGAGTGGTACTAATGAAGACATTTCCTCTGGATGGGGAGAAGATGGGGAGAGAAGCAGCATTATTTATTGTTCCATCAGTTGTCAAAGGTAAAGTCCAAGTTCTATCAATCTTTATGTACTTTAGATGCTAAATAAAAGTCTACTGAGGAATTTAGTAACTTGCATTCATGGTTATTACTATAATACTATTTTAAAATACCTATTCTTCAGTTAGTAGTTAAGATGAGGAAATTTATTACTTAAAAAAAGGTATTTTGACTTCAAAGTAATATTCAGCCTTCTGGACTAAACAGTAATGTTTTTGTTTCTGGTTTTAAAAGCAGAATAAAGAAGTGAGGAGGGAAGCCATAATTGAAATTAAAAATTTTCAGATTATAATAAGGGATTTTTCAAAGGATATGACTAGAAACATATTTTGGTATTTTGGAACATTAACAGACTATGATCAGGACCTATCTGGTATTTGGCATGAGAAGGTGTTAATAATAATTCTAAAACACTCTGCCTGACAACATTGGTAATATTTAAAGAGTTTAGATCTGATGTAAAAATTTGAGTCTTTGACATCCTGAAATAATTGAAAAACACTAAATTTCAGTGCAGACCTTTCAGCCTCCTAATTTGTGCCTTTGGGCAAATCACTTCTACTAAGCCTCAGCTCTATTTGTAAGATAGGTATCTGCTTCTACTAAGTTCATTGTGCTGGAAGATTCAATGAGGTATTAGATTTGAAAACCACTTTGGAAACTTTAGAGTACTGGCTTCCTATGGGGCAGTAATAATTCTGATGATAAATTAATGACCCAGTGTGGATATGCCATTATCCTGCTACTCACACAGTACTTATATGTATTTTATTAGCCAACTCTAGCATTCCAGATATATATATATTTTCCCAGCTATACTTGGGCTGAAAAGTACACTATTTTAAGTGGTGTTGGAAATCTTATTAATCAGAGTTTTACAATATTGTTGAAGAAGAAAAAGAGGAAACAATTTCTGCAATCCTGCAAGAATATACGTCTACTAATTCCAAATGGATAAGGTCACAGAACTAGTCATCAGTTTAATCAAGGCCTTCTATATCCAAATCTAAAACAACTCATGTTATACTTAATTACTTTTTAAAATATACTATATAATTTTAAATGAAAAACATGCAGTTGTAAACCTTTTATATGATGGCATTATTCATTTTCTTTTTCAGATAATACTAAATACACGTATACTCCAGGATGCCCAATTTTTTACTGCTTACAAGATATTATGCGAGTCTGTAGTGAATCCAGTACTCATTTTGCTACACTTACAGCAAGGATGTTAATAGCCTTGGATAAGTAAGAAATGCCCCTAAAAATATTTTTTTAAATAAATATATAATAGAAATTAGCTCTGAATAGAACAGAAGAAAATAATAAAATTAGTAATATATGTATGTAACATAATGTAAAGTTTTTGAAGTACAAGATAGAAATGAAAAGCCCCAAAGACAAGATTGTCCTGGTTTGCCTGCACCAGCTAATCTTCTTTCAAAAGTGACAAAGACTGCCCCGGATTAAGAACTAAGATTCCTTGTTATACAACTAGATATAGTTTTTGTTTTTTTTTAAGTTTGCAAGTTGAGTTACCATTGCTTTATTTCCCCTTCTACTTTGCACTAGTTTCCTTATGTCCATCTGTCCTCTACTTTTTCAATAGAACTAATTATGTCTTTAAAAATAGTTAATCTTATGAAACAAACTGAGGGTTGCTGGAGGGGAAGGGGGTCAGGGGATGAAGTAACTGGGTGATGGATGTTGGGGAGTGTGTGTGTTGTGGTGACCTGTCCCCCTGAAACAAATAATACATTATATGTTAATCTTAAAAATAGTTAGATAAGCGAATGACTAAATTTCTCTTTCTGTTTTCCCTGATGGTGGGTCAAATGGGTCCTCACGTTGTTCTGATAGATTTAGTACTGAGTTACTCTGAGCAGTGTACAAGTTGTTTAGACTGTCATGCCTTTGTCCTCCTGAAACTACAGAGCTAATGTCACCTCCATCTCAGTGGTTCTAATTTTAAAAGTACTTCGTAATTTTTGAAAGGGGTTTTTATTACAATGGTATATGCATTTTTAAAAATAGTTTGCTGTGTCTATTAACCAAACTTTTATTATTAGTAAATTAAGTACTTAATGAACACTAGTTAAAAATTTAAAAATATGAATGTAATATTAGAATGTATCATTTCAGAATTTGGTGGTCTACTTTTTCATCTTCATTTTTGAACAAATACATCTGTGACCTCTTCTTTCTATTTTGCCAGGTGGTTAGATGAACGCCATGCACAATCTCACTTTATTCCAGCTTTATTCCGACCTTCTCCTCTTGAGCGGATAAAAACTAATGTCATAAACCCTGCATATGCTACTGAATCAGGTCAGACAGAAAACTCACTACATATGGGCTACAGTGCACTAGAAATAAAGAGTAAAATGTTAGCCCTAGAGAAAGCAGATACTTGTATTTACAACCCTTTGTTTGGATCAGACCTTCAATATACAAACCGGGTAAGAGCTGAATGAATTTTGCTCTGATTTCAAAAGACATTTTATCTGAACTATAATTTTTTTCTAAAGCAAATTTACCTATTATTAATTGTAAATGTTAAGATGACATCTAGTTAGTTGTATTTATTTAGTTGTATTTATATCTATTGAAGTCAAGTCTAAAACTCTTAAGGAATGTTTGCTTTTGTTTTTTCTATTTTCCCTTTTTAGGTAGATAAAGTGGTAATAAATCCATACTTTGGTCTAGGAGCTCCAGACTACTCAAAAATCCAAATTCCCAAACAGGAAAAATGGCAGAGAAGCATGAGCAGTGTCACAGAAGACAAGTACTGTTTTGGTTATACTTCACATTGCTTTTTTAAAACTTACGTTATAATGTTAAAATATTGTTTAAAAAGATATATGTAACTAGTATGCAATGTAACCATTGCTTAAAAGACTTAGTTTGCAGCTACTATGTGATATATGGCTCTATCGATATGTCCTGTTTATTTTGAAACAATTTGAATTTACAGAGTGCTTTTTTTTAAAAAAATTTATCTATTTTTAATGATTAGGGAACGACAGTGGGTAGATGACTTTCCTCTCCATCGAAGTGCCTGTGAAGGAGATTCAGAATTACTAAACCGTCTTCTCAATGAAAGATTTTCTGTCAATCAATTAGATAGTGACCACTGGGCGCCCATTCATTATGCATGCTGGTAAATGGATTACTTTTTTCTCTTAGAAGGAATGAATCCTTAGTTGTAAATGTTAATGCTTCTTTTCAGAACTGTCGTCATTCCAGCCACTTTTTCTCTACCACATTTTGCCTTACGGGCTTTCTATTTAGATCTTTGATTACTGTTTATATGTACCACTATTCAGAATTACAAGGTCTGCCCCATGGGAAAAGTATCATTGGTGTTCAAGGTATTACCAAATCATCCTGTATAATAGCTAATGACTAGCAAGTGTCATTATACAGTACTAGGTCCCTTATTCACATTTTGTATTGGAGTTATGTTAAGTTTGTTTACCCTTACTATAAAATTTACATGAGGTTAACTACTTATGATTTGCCATTGATCATCTTGGAAAAGTATCCATTTAGCTCTTTGGGAAGCTGTGGGATCAAGAAACTCCCAAAACACCAAAAAGGAGAATTTCAGACCAATATCACTGATGAATATGGATGCTGAGATTCTCAACAAGATCCTAGCAAACAGGATCCAACAGCACATTAAAAAGATTATCCACCATGACCTGGTGGGATTCATCCCTGGGTTACAAGGATGGTTCAACATTCGCAAACCAATCAATGTGATAGAACAAATCAGTAAGAGAAGAGAGAAGAACCACATGGTCCTCTCAATTGATGCAGAAAAAGCATTTGACAAAATCCAGCATCTGTTCCTGATTAAAACGCTTCAAAGTATAGGGATAGAGGGAACATTCACGAACTTCATAAAATCTATCTATGAAAGACCCACAGCAAATATCATCCTCAATGGGAAAAAGCTCACAGCCTTCCCGCTGAGATCAGGAACACGACAAGGATGCCCACTCTCACCACTCTTGTTCAATATAGTATTAGAAGTCCTAGCAACAGCAATCAGACAACAAAGAGAAATAAAAGGTATCCAAATTGGCAAGGAAGAAGTCAAACTCTCTTCGCAGATGACATGATTCTTTATATGGAAAATCCAAAAGACTCCACCCCTGAACTACTAGAACTCATACAGCAATTCAGTAACGTGGCAGGATACAAAGTCAATGTACAGAAATCAGTGGCTTTCTTATACACTAACAATGAAAATACAGAAAGGGAAATTAGAGAATCGATTCCATTTACTATAGCACCAAGAACCATAAGATACCTGGGAATAAACCTAACCAAAGAGGTAAAGGATCTGTACTTGAG